>WNWU01000040.1:5907282-5925353 GCA_012654045.1 Ptyas mucosa | reverse complement strand
TTCTTTCTTTCTTTCTTTCTTTCTTTCTTTCTTTCTTTCTTTCTTTCTTTCCTTCTTTCTTTCCTTCTTTCTTTCTTTCTCTCTCTCTCTCTCTCTCTTTCTTTCTTTCTTTCTTTCTGTCCAACTTCCCAGTGTAGGCTACAGCCTTGGAGTTTTTAGTCGTCTCCCATCTAGTTCTGACTCTTCTTAGCTTTCAATATCAGCTAAGACAATTATACTGTATTGAATCTACTAAAAAGGTGCTTATTAAAAGAGATCATTAAAAGAACACTGTTACTTGGGTCTTCTTTCTAGCTCCAGAGAATTATATTTATGAAGTTTTTCTTTTTTGTCTGTTCTTAGTTTTCATCGTGTGATACAGCATGTAAGGGGCAAACGGCTGCAAGTTTTGCTTTACAGTATTCAAAAATATGTGCATTCATAGTTCAGAGGGAGGAACACATAAGACAAGAGGAGGGTGTGCTGGAATGCTCCCATGGAATCACCACTACTAAAGTTAACTACACTGGGACTTGAAAAAGAAATCCCCCACTTCCTGGTCCCTTGAGAGAAGGAAGAAAGGTCCTTCAACCAGCCAATCTTGGTGCCACTCAGTTATCAGGAACAGATTTCGTAGATGAAGCATGTGTGACAAAGAGGCCCTTGATGGCAACAGAGACAGGGCAGCGACTCGCTTCTGAGAGCAGCTGACAATACAAGGATGACTAACGCTCTTGAGTTCACTTCCTACATCACTTCTTCTAAAGTTGCTGCTGCCTGTGATATTTTTAAAAGTCCCAGATGACTTTTTTGCCCCTTCACTAAACCGGCCATGGGCTTGGCCAGCGCATCTGGCCCACGGGCTGCATGTTTGACACCCCTGCACTACGGTATCAGTACCTCTAATGTTATTCCTCATAAGACAGAGACTCTTTGATTTATTTTACTTTTTGTTGTTGTAATCTTAAAATGTTCTGAAAAATGGCCGTCCAATATTTTGTTGAAAACCTCCAGTGATGGAACACTCTCAACTCTGGGAGGTTATCTGTTCCACTGATTAATCATTCTCACTGTTAGGAAATTCCTCCTTGTTTCCAGGTTGGATCACTCTCTCTGATGACCTTCTTCCTGTGGCTTCTTGTCCTGTCCTCAGGTGCTATGGAGAATAAATCAGCACCCACTTCCCTGTAACAGCCCTTTAAGTATTGGAAGACAGCTTTTAGGTCTTCTCTGAGCCTTTTCGTTAGGCTAAATATACCTAGTTCCCTTAGACATTCATCATATGATTTAGCCTCCAAGCCCCTTATTACCTAGAGCCTTGGTGGCACAGCAGACTATCTATAGAGCCTTGGTGGCGCAGCAGACTAAAGTGCTGTTAACTAGCACCAGCTGCCTGCAATTACTGCAAGTTCAAATCTCACCAGGCTCACGGTTGACTCAGCCTTCCATCCTTTCTAAAGTAGGTAAAATGAGGACCCGGATTGTGGGGGCAATAAGCTGACTTTGTATAAAAAAGAACACCGCTAAGGGGTTGGGGGGCGAAAGCCCTACTAAGCAGGTATATACAAAAGTATGACGGCTATTGCTTAACGCATTGTAAGTTGCCCTGAGTCTCCGGAGAAGGGCAGCATATAAATCGAACCAATCAATCAATCAATCAATCAATCTCTGTGGCTCTTCTCTGCATAGGTCACTTAAAAATTAGTACCTTGCAGATATTTATTTCCTGCCTGTTCCCACATTCATGCAGACAATTGAGACAGGTATCGATCATCAGCAAAACTAATGTCAACACAGTAGGTCAGTCACACACTCTCAGCCCAGTCCACCTCACAGGGTGGTTGTTGTGAAGAAAATAGGAGGAGGAAGGAGTATTATGTATATTCACTGCTTTGAGTTACTTATAAAGTAATAAAGGTGGGATTTTAAAAAATCTAATAAATAGCCAGAAAGATTGAGGTCTTGTACGTGCTTCCTTGGCACTGGGAGTAGTGGAACCAATAGTGAAGGAAGTGGGGACAGCTGTCTTGAGACCTGCAGACACAGAGGACTTGGGCTTGCATTGTCCCATGCCTGTTAATTTCTTAACTGACCAGTTGTACTGGGTGTGGATAGAGCCACAGAGGCATGGAATAAAGGAAGCAAACAAAGGAACTAAGGCTGCTCTCAAGACATCTGTTGTTTTGGAGATCCTAGCAAGGCTCAGCTTCAATGCTTCAATGTTCACAATTTTCTTACTCTAATCCTAATTCCTGGCACTGAAGCTCATTTTAGAAAGGTCCCATGTGAATCTTGCTTCCTTGATTAAGTTCTGCAGTTTAGAAGCTTGACATTTACTCTTGGCAGTTAACAGTTGAGCACATAGTACAAGTTCACAACATTATGACTGAAATGTCCACAGGGGAAAAAATCAGATTAAAGCTAGCAACATATAAATAACAAACATTCCAAAGAACGCAGTATTAACATAAGTTTATAATAAGCCAGTCCAGAAATAACTCCTGTCATTCACATAAGCTCTCCAGGAGAGTTCCATCTTTAAATGCTTCCAGAAGGATAGCCGCATGGATGGAAGTCAACATTAATTTGCAAAGGGAGGCTGTTGCATAAATTGGGCATAAACACTGGGAAAAAATACCTAGGAGACTCAAATCACTTCATCTTCCAGACATGGAGAACAAGCAGCAGTTTCACCCAGGATACATGGAATAAAATTGATTCGATTCTGGTTGGAGAATACAGTCCTGAAAGCAAACGATAAACAATTTTGTAGATTGCCATCAGGACTTTGAACTGCACCCAGAAGCAGCAGAAACTCACTTGCGGCTCTGCTGTATTGACCTCATGACATTGTCTGTCACACAACTGGGCTGCTGTACCCAGTACAAACTGAAGTTCCTGTGTGGTTTTCAAAGGCAGCCTTATGAGGGCTACATTGGAGTAGTGTAGTCCAAGTAAGTCATGAAGTTGCTGTCATTTGCCGTTGCTAAGTCCTCCTGCCTAGTGTGAACGGAAAGCACATTTCATGTGATGATGGTGGCTATACAAATATGCTAAATAATTTTCTTTAAGAAAAAACTGGCATCATGGCATTGCTGGGGAATGTGTGTGTTGCAATGAGAGCCAAGGGAGGAAAAAGTACTGTCAGGAAATATGCATCTGCTGTATAATTTTAAAACAATTATATTAGACCTTATGGTACACGGACAATTTAAAATGTTGGAGTGATTCTGTAATCAATGTTTGATTGCCTGTATGGCATGAAACCATGACTCTTTAGTTCGCTCTGATTTTTCTAATATTTTTATTCCTTCTTTAAGCAACGGTTTCCAAGAAATTACTTCAAATATTTAATTTTGTATTTCTATTTTTAAATATGGCTTCAGAAGAGTAATCATGGTTGTCTTGTCCAGCAAAAACAGAGAGTATTGTGGCACCTTAAGCACTAACAATTTCTAATTTTGTAAATTGAGCTGTTCTATATGACATTAAAAGTACTGGTAGTAGGTTGATTCATCACCTTGATCTAAATATCGCCTACTAAAAAAAAACCCCATGCTTTTCTACTGGCTTATATGGAATCTGGATAGCTCAAACTATGGCTTGATTGTGTCTAAACATAAATTAATGGGTTATCACAGTTTAAGATACCCACCAAGAAATATCCATGGGTTGAAAAATGAGAGCCAAGTGTCATTCTGACACCTCAAAGTTCCTACTATGTTTCAAACACTGAAGTTATTTTATAGTTTACATGAAGTGACATTTGAAGTTCATCTTTGTTATGATTTTGTAACAACTTCTGATGTGGTGGGTCACTGCTCTGTGCACCAGGAAGGTATAGCAGTGAAGGCTTTGAACTTGAGTTGTGGAGCCTACCATCAAACATAGAAGCCCCTTCAGTGAATTTGGGCCAGTCATTCTCTTACCTCAACAAACCTCTCTGGGAACAGGAAGAGGGAGTTTGGTGTAGGTGCCTTGAATTTCTAGAGGGAAGGCAGGCTGTACTGTACATCTATCTAATAAAAGGTAAATACATCGCTTTTCTTAGTCTCTGCCCAAACAGCAGAGGAACAAATGATCAGCTCCTAATTGATTTTAGAAAACAGTAATAGAAAAAAGGCTAACATGAATGTAGCTTGAATTGATTACAAGAAGGCATTCAACTCCCTGTCATATCATTGGATAATCAAGTGCCTAGAAATAAAGGCGTCAGTAGAAATATCGGACACTTTGTGCAAAGATCAATGGTGCAATGGAAGACCAAGTTGTTGGTCAATGGTGATAAACTGGGAAAGGTTAATATGAAGAGAATGGTTTGGCTTGCAGAGAATGAGGAGCATTTGATCAGTGAGCTTATGCCTAAGATAGACCCAGATCTAGGTCAGTTGGGAGGAGGTGAACCCATTCCTGTGGGAATATGGAGGTTGGCTGTCATTTGTTCCCACTTCTAATGTTACAAGTAGCTTTCCAATAAACATACTTAATTGAGAATTGAGATGGTACATTCTTAAAACAGCTGAAAGTTAATTGCTTGAACCTTCCCTATCCTCTGGCCAACATCTGTGAAGAATGCTTTCCTTTCATTGCCCTTAAATTTTCATTTGGCAGAATAATTCAGACAATGTAGAGTCCAGGGTTGTGGTTTGCTGAACAAAACCTGTCCAACAGGCAGGGATTTCTACTGCATTCCTTGCTGAAATGGCAAGGGGGAAGGTTTCCTCCTCATTACAACTTGTTAAAAACAAAAACTGGCTTCCCCTCTACTCATATGACCGACCTCTGCCCTGTTTTAAATTTTAAAGTCATCTCCTGTCTTGGCTTCCTCCTGCTTGAGCTAATATATTTGAAATGGGCAGAAAATGGCTTGAAGCTGTAATTGCAAGTCTCAAGGCCATTGATTGAGGAGCTTGGTGGAAGTAAACCTAGAAAAAGAAAGGCAACAGCCAGAGATTTATATGGCAATAAAAATCATAGGATAAGGCAGCATTTGCCAGTCTTGACACCTGCAGATGTGTTGAAATCACTGGAGGCCATAATTCCTGGGAACTGGAGTCACAAAGTGCCCTTTTATTATTTTTAGTGTTTTAATTTATGATAGAATCCTTTGTCAGAGATTCCTTCATTGGGTTTTTGAAATTGAAGATTAATTTATTATTATATTTGTTTGTATATTCTTGGTTCCATTGGGAAGGAGAACAGTATACAAATTATTTCACCAACAAAAATCAGTAATAATAATCTAGGAAAGCCTAGTATAGAATGAAGTGATGGAATATTATTATTCCCATTGGAGTTGGATGGCCAGAAAATTTAAAATAATCATTTTCATGCATTGCTACCTGCTGTTGTATGTGATGCAATCCAACAGTATCTAGTAAAAATAAGCTCTTTCCACAGTAGAAAGAAAACTGCCCAAATAGCAGAAGAACAAATGATCAGTTCTTAATTGACAAGATGAGTTTAGAAAACTGTAAGAGAAGGAAGACTAACATGAATTTGCTTGGATTGATTACAAGAAGGCATTCGACTCCCTTCCATATCATTGGATAGTCAAGTGCCCAGAAATAATAGGAGACAATAGAAACAACAGATGTTTTGTGTAAAGATCAAGGGCACAACAGAAGACCAAGTTGTTGTCAATGGTGATAAACTAGAAAAGGTTAATATGAAGAGAGGAATCTTTCAAGGCGATTCACTGTCACCATCACTGTTTGTAATTGCATTGATTCCTCTGTCAACAATACTGAACAAGTCAGGCCATGGCTATCAGACATCAAAAACGGCTATCTTATCTCCTTTAGATGTACAGTCTGAAGCTGCATGAAAAAACACCTAAAATAGAATCACAGCATTATCTATATACACTATATAGCAGTAGTGAAATCTATTTTTTTTTACTACTGGTTCTATGGGCGTGGCTTGGTTGGTGTGGCAGGGGAAGGATACTGCAAAATCTCCATTCCCACCCCACTCCAGGGGAAGGATACTGCAAAATCTCCATTCCCACCCCACTCTGGGGCCAGGCAGAGGTGGTATTTGCCAGTTCTCCGTACTACTCAAAATTTCCACTGCTGGTTCTCCGAACTGCTCAAAATTTCCACTACCGGTTCTCCAGAACCTGTCAAAACCTGATGGATTTCACCCCTGCTATATAGCGAAGATGGAGGTTGGACAGAACCAATATGCCATCCTTACCATCAACAGGGTAAAATAGTAAAAAGTGAAAGGATCAAAGTGCCCTGTGGAAATAACATCAAGAGCTTGAAGGAAGAAGATCACTGCAAATATCTGGGCATCCTTCAAGCTGACAACATCAATCACATTGAAATCAAGAAGATTAGAAGTCAGCACATCATGAGAGAAGAAGAAGAAGATCGTAAAGTCCAAAGTTAGTGGAGAAAATACCATCAAGGCAATTAGCACCTGGGCAATTCCAGTAAAACTAAAACCCCTGGCATGAAGATCAGAAAATTATTGGCAATGAACAACTACTTATTATATTTGCAAATATATGAGTTAATTCAAGAAGGGCACTGGAAGAATATCTGAAGGACAGTGAAGAAAATGCACTGAAGCTAGTATACCATGAAGGCCTACTGAGTACTGGAGAAACCAAACTCATGTACAAAAAAGACCAGATGAAGAATAGAAAAGAGATAGTCAAAGCAAAGTATTACATGGCCACTTAAATACACTAAGAACAAAAACTAGCATGCAAAGCAGATAAAAAAGCCTGGCAATAGCTAAAAACAGGAAAGTTGAAGAAAGAGACAGAGGGACAATTGTGGCTGCACAAGACCAAGCCTTAAGAATAAACGCATAAAGGCAGAATTGAGAAGACAGCAATAGATAGCAATGCCGCCTCTGCAAAGAAGCTGAAAAATAGTGGACCATTAGCTGTTGCCAGAAGATGGTACAGACCGATTACAAACAGCAGCATATAACAAAGTAGCAACAATGGTCCATGGAAGATCTGCAAGAAACACTATTTGTCTGCAAGGGAGAACTGGTGGGACCACAAAACAGACAAAGTAATAGAAAATGAAGACGCTAAAGTGCTCTTTAGTTTTAAAATTAAAACAGACAAGCCTCTGTCACACAATATCCCAGACTTAACCATGCCACTGTTTGTATTTAGTTTGTGCCATCTCCTTCTAGCAGCTAATTACTGTAGATGGTCCACTGTTCTTCAGCTTCCTTGCAGAGATGGCACATGCCGTCTTCTCAATTCTGGCTTTGTATATATTTGTTCTTAAGGCTTGGTCTTTTGCAGCCAGAATTAGCCCCTCTTGTCTCTTTCTTCAACTTTCTTGTTCTTAGCCATTGTTGTTTTCTTGTTATTTGCTCTGCCTGCTTTTTCTTTTCTTTTTCTTTTTTTAATGTACTGGCCATGTCTTCCCATGTCTCTTTTCTGTTCTTCATTTGGGCTTCCATGTAGGACAGTTTGGTCTCTCCCGTGGTAAGTAAACCCACATGGTATACTAGCTTCAGTGCATCTTCTTCACTGCCCTTCAGATATTCTTTCAAAGCCCTTTTTTCCTATTTATTACTTTTTCTTTTTTCTTTTTTTAAAAAGGTATTTTAACTTCTGTTAAATTTGCTTCATCCATCTTTTTTTCTTTTTAGCAATATAAAAAATACAACAGAGATTTTAATATTAAATAATTACGGTGTTTCCCCGAAAATAAGACCCTGTCTTATATTTTTTGAACCCTGAAATAAGCGCTTGGCCTTATTTTCAGAGAGGTCTTATTATTTTGGAGTAAGAAGGGGCTCCTCTTGCCATCTTACCTGATTTCCAGCTGTTTCCCTAACCCTAACCAAAGGAAATGGTGGGGACCGGCTGCACATGCGTTTAAATATTTTCAGGGAGGGCTTATTTTGGGGGGGGCTTATTTTCAGGGGGGTATTTTAGCACATGCACTCAAAAGCCCAATTGGGCTTATTATCAGGGGATGTCTAATTTTTGGGGAAACAGGGTAGTTTAAAATCAATGCCATGTAATTGATATTTTGATTTGAGTTTCAGTGGTTCATATTTTAATATAGTTTTTTACTTTGCGTGAAAAAGCCAAATAATTTAACGGTTGTAATGTCGATATCCTAAATTGTAGCTAATATTGATAGATTTTCTTCTTTCCTTTCCGTATTTTTAATATTTTGTTCAGCCTATTATTTAAATAACTTAACCTCTAATCATCATATAAACACCACTGTATTGAAACAATGCTATGTATCAAAATTTATAACAATATAATAAAAAGGGAAAGAAAAGGTATTATGCTGGGGACAGTAAACCATGTGGACCAGCTCTGGGCAGAGTGAGATTTGGGAAATTACCTGCCAGCCATTTAATTGGGCAACACTGTATTTTTATTTCATGGGAAGAGGAGAGGATCTCCACCTTGGGTCAAAATGTTCTGACAGGTGTGTTGGGTGTTAATGCATTTCAGCTTAGTGAGTTGTGCATTGTACAAACAATGTACAACACTTCATTGCCTCAGGCACAAATACCTTGGCCAAACCTGCAAACCTCTTCCTGTACTTTTCACTTGAATAAAACTAACCCAGAATGAGGCTGTTGAAAGGGATATCTTTCGCCCTTTCTGAGGTGCTTTTCCTCCCCTGCTGATCAGTGGTGGGTTTCCAATATTCTTACCACCAGTTTGCCCAATGTGAGCACACTCATTTCCATGCATGTATCCGCCGTTCCACGCATGCACTTTGCTTGCTCGCGCACCATCAGCACATACGCCTGGTCTCAAAAATGTGCCTAAATAGGACATCTTAGAGCTGGGGGGGGGGGGGGGGGGGGGGGCCCACCCGCGATTTTCACTATCAGTTCGCACGAACCGGCTGAACACCACCACTGCAGCTAATTCTAAGTAGCCTTAACCCCATAAGCAAGGTAGGAAGCCATCAGCTGATTATTCTCCTGTTTGGATCACAAAATGCTACTTGTTTTTGTTATGTAAAAAGAGCTTCGGAGCAGCAGACTAAAATGCTGTTAAGTAGCACCAACTGCCTGCAATTACTGCAAGTTCGAATCTCACCAGGCTCAAGGTTGACTCAGCCTTCCATCCTTTCGAGGTAGGTAAAATGAGGACCCAGATTGTGGGGGCAATAAGCTGACTTTGTATAAAAAAGAACACCGCTTGGGGGGGGGGCGAAAGCCCTACTAAGCAGGTATATACAAAAGTATGAAGGCTATTGCTTAACGCATTGTAAGCTGCCTGAGTCTCCGGAGAAGGGCGGCATATAAATTGAACCTATAAATAAATACAATAAATAAATATATTTGCCACTGTGTTTCCTGACCATCTTAGCCAACTACTTGCCCAAGAAGTCTTCAGCTAGATTGACAGCCAGCCTGTGATGGCAACCAGAAGTCAGTGGCTCTATTTGAAAAAGGAAGGAAGAGGAGTAAGATTTTTTTTGAGTGTGTTGCTTCCTCAGGGGCTGGTCCAAGCTTCTTCAGAAGCTGAGTCTTTCTGAGAGCAAAGGAGTATTAGAACATGCATGTTCTTCCACCTTTCAATGTGAGCTCCATATATTCTCTCTGTAGAACAGCATTATAGATCAACTTCCACCTACGAGAATAGAGCAACTTCTACCCTGCAACACCATAGTTGCTTTGTGTAGAGAATGAGAAAGATGACCTTGATAGAAATATGTAGGAACTGTTACCTAGGCAAAAGGGTTGAACCATTTTTTAAAATCCGAAATGAGATAATTGGCTCAGGTGGCTACCTTCCTAATTCGCTTGAATATAAGGAGGACAATCAGACCCAAAGGTGTTTTTCCAAAAGGTAACTGGACTTTTATGTTTTCTTCCCCTTGAAAACATTTTGCTTCTCATCTAAGAAGCTTCTTCGGTTCTGACTGAATGGTGGGAATGGAAGAATTTGCAGTCATGTAGTCTTAAGTGGTTTTTCTCCAGTGCGACCGGTCTATCAGGGCAACCTGGTCTACCCAATTATGGGATGAAGCATACTGTTCCATTTTTGCCTTTCAGCCCCAATCCAGGGGCCTTCGCAGGCAGTCACTTTCGCAACAAACTATTTTTATGTTAAATTTATGTTTTACCGACAAAGAAATAAAGGGAGACTAGTATAGATCTATTTCAAGCTATTTAGCGCTTATCGACTAGCCATGCCCTTCTGGGATTGGAACCAGCCCGGTAAAACATCAATTTACCACAGTCATCTAGTCGTTAGCACTCTGAAAGTAGTCACTTGGAGGATTATCTGTATCCTCAGAGTCACCTGAATCAAAGTGCAAATGGGTGTGTGTTTATCCCGTCCTTGTTATTTTTTATGATTATTTTTACAAATAATAAATTGTTATGCTGTTCCTGTGACAGAGTGGGCCATACTGCTATTTTGGTTCCTGGCGCCATCATTGGCTTACGGATGATATGCTGTCTGGTTGGAAATGCTTTATTTGTTCCTTCAGCAAGCACCAGCGGGGTTGTTAAGTAAATAATGTTTACTTCTATTCCACGAGTTCAGTCTCTTGATTATAGGATCCTTCTATAATGAAGGAAGTCTGAATGGATTCAGGCATAGCATGCTGACTAAGTAAATCAAATCATAGCAAGTGGGATTGTTGCATTGATTAAAAAAAGCCAACTAAGCCATGTTAGCAAGTGTTAGAAAGTGTTAGAGGTATCTGTGAATAATCTTACTTTGGGAAACTACTACTACATGATCTTTAGTCTTGTCTTCTTTTTCTCTTCTTTTCCCCTTGTGATGCATTGCATTCTCCTGTTCCATAATGATAGTTTACAGTTGGCATAGTCTAGAGCCATGATGGCGAACCTATGGCACACATGCCAGAGTTGGCACACAGTGCCCTCTCTGATGGCACGCGAGCTGTCACCCCAGTTCCGCTCTGCTGTGCATGCGCACGTGCTTCCCGCCGGCCAGCTGATCTTCAGGTCTCTGCCGTGCACGCGCGAGGGGTGGGGCACGTGTGGGGGGGCTGCACATGCATGCAGGGGGCAGGGGGCATGCATGGGGGGCGGAGTGAATGCGTGGGGGCCACGTGCGCACTGCATTTTGGGGGTTTGGGAGCGTGCACATTTGTATTCGTGCACATGTACACGCTTTGGGCACTTGGTCTGGAAAAGGTTAGCCATCACTGGTCTAGATGGTTCATTGTTTTCCTTGCTAACAGAGAATAAGTCTCTTTTCTGACTGTCTACAGGACCTTGGAAGGGTAATTTTCCATCTCAACTGAGTCTCTTTTTTGTATATTAAACCTTTCCAAGTGAAGCAGTTGTTAACTATGGGAGCAAACGGGGGGAAAATCAATCTGTGGGTTGTGTGGCTGTTTGTGTTACGGAGTAGATTATGCAATTTTGGATTGAAACTTAAATGTTGTTTTTGTAAATGTGCTTTCAAGTCAGTCTTTGACTCCTGGAAACTGTCTGGAGAAGGTTTTCTTGGCTACATTTTCGGATGTGGTTTGCAACTACTTTCTTCCTAGGGCTGAGAGTGTGAATGGACCAAAGCCACTGAGCTGGATTTGTGCCTAAAGCAGGCCTAGAACTCACAATCTCCTGATTTTTAGCATGTTGCCTTAACCAATATCCCAGTCTGTCCCTCTTTGAAGAATTGGTACCACCTAAAAATTATCCATGAGCTAAGCTTTCTGTGATGGAGCCAAATTAACTACCCTTATTTGTTAGCTGATTAATGTTCTAATAGTTACAAACCTTTGGAAATAAGCTTGAAAAAGGAAGATTATTTTTCAAAAACTATAAGGTAATTGCTTAGCTATATTCTAGAAATACTGAACTATTGCTTTTTGGTTGATTTAGAATGACTATGCTGCAGCATTATATAATCAACGCTAACCAATAACTAAATTTTATTTGGGACTTTGTTTATGAATGACTATTAAACTTATATCCAAATGCAGCCCTCCCACACACCAATGTATTTGGAACCCAGGCCTCAACGTGCCTAGGCATTACCCATTGTGTGTGCTGGCAGGGGATGATGGAAGATGTCATTCAAATGGGAGCAGCTGGTCTTCTTCGTCTGGTGCTCTCCTAGTGTGTTGGACCACAAGCCCTGATGACTGAGAATAATGGGAATTCTAGTCCAATATTTCTAAGGTAAAAGTAAAGGTTCCCCTCATACATACGTGCCAGTCATTCCCAACTCTAGGGTGCGGTGCTCATCTCTGTTTCTAAGTCAAAGAGCCAGTGCTGTCTGATGACAATTCCGTGGTCATGTGGCCGGCATGACTAAATGCTAAAGGCGCACAGAACGCTGTTACCTTCCCATCATGGTGGTCCCTATTTTTCTACTTGCATTTTTACATGCTTTTGAAATGCTAGATTGGCAGAAGCTGGGGCAAGTAATGGGAGCTTACTCCGTTATGTGGCGCTAGGGATTCGAACTGCCGACCTTTCTGATCGACAAGCTCAGTGTCTTAGCCACAAAAGGTGTCAAATTGCAGAAGATTGAAATAGCTGATATTAACCAAACCAAATCCTAGGTTTGCATCAGAGGTCACTAGCGGTTCCCTGGAGATCATGATTTGTTTTTTAAAAAGAGACCAAACAAAACCCTTCCAACCTCCAACACTGGGTTGGCCTGCCGGAGTATGTGCATATCCTGGACAAGGGTGGGGAATTGTGCATACACATGCAAACAGGGAGATGACCAGAGCATGAGTAGAAGAGTGAGTGAGGACTAAGGAAGAGAGGAGAGGGGAGCAGCAGGTGGTTAGAGAGAGAGTCACCCTCTCCTTGTGAGGGCTCTCCTTACCAGTGCATGCCTGCCTTTCTTGCGGGTACAGTGGCCCAGGGGCAGGTACAGAAGATCTGGGGCTGGTCTGGTCTGGGAATCAGCAGCCTCAGGAACCATCCACAAAGGTGGTGAGACAGAGGAAAGGAAGATGTTTAATTCTTTATTTTAATTTATGAACACAGTTAATGCATTTATACGGGTGTACACAGGAGACAAATACAATTTTGTAACGTCTGCTCTGAATTTGAGTCTGAATGTGCAGGGGTTTCTGAAACTTGAAAAACATTTGAAAGGTTCTTCCAGGCTCATAAGGTTGAGAAATGTAACAGACGCATTTCCAAAACAGTGTGTTTTAGCAATGCAATGTAAATAGCGGCGTACAGTTAATTGGTCAGAGAAAATTCTCTCGTCTTCTGTGGTTCCATGCTGAGGCTCTATTTATGCACCTTCGCTATCTCTAGCCTGGTGCCCTGCAAATGAAATTGGATTTTCCACCTCTGTAATTCCCCAGCTAACATGGTCTTCTGCTATTTCACTGCCTTCTGCTATTTCATTCCTGTGGAGATAAGCCTTTGTTTTCCTGCTGAGAGAAAGAGTTTCTGTTTCTGCCGTGCCAGGTCATTTATTCCATTTTTGTTGAAGAAATGCCTTGGTGGTCCCCAAAAAGGGCTGATTCTCATCATGTGGCTTTGAGCTCGCTTGGGCACAATAGCTCTTGTCTTGCTTGCAGTCACCCTCAAGAAGAAGGGAGGTTAAAGGAGCTACGCCACAGCTTCTGATGGTCCTCCTTCCATTCTGTAAAAATGGTAAACCATTCATTGTTAAATGCTTCTCCTTGGCAAGGTTGCCTGTCATGGAAAAACAAGTCATCCAGGCCCCAGATACAACTATGTGCCAACTGCTGAGGCCTGTTGTTATGCTGGTGGAGTGTGAATTCCAGTATTTTGCCATTGTGTTTGCTAGGTGATTAAAAGCAAAGAGAGAGAATTCTTCAGGGTAGTGCTAGCAGCCGAGTTTGATGGCCATTCTTGTGTAATTAGTCATTCTCTCTGTGAATGGGCTGCTCGCTTGCCAAAGAAACATAATCCCAGTTTTCCCTTCATTTATTCATTAGTTTATTTTGGTTTTTGCACAGCGACTTAAGATAGTGTACACAGCACTCTCTCTTCTTATTTTACAATAACAACTGGTAGAGAGAGAGCAACTGGTCCAAAGTCACCCACAGAACATTTGTAGCCAAGAGTAGACCAGAACTGGACCTTCCTAATGGTACCTCTAACCTTAAAACGCCATTTTTGGGATGTGTATCGTTCAAGTCTGGCCTTCCTGCCTGAGGTAAATTGCAGACACCTTTGCCAGCGACAGCCTGAACCTATAGGAGAATTGGGGGGAGGGGATGGCACATTGCTATTTGGGCCTTCCGAAATAGATGACAACTCTTTAATAAAACTTCCAATTGATTTCAGGTAGGTTAAATTAATCTTACCAATGCATAACTTCCTACTGGAAATAGAACACTATTTTACTTTTAGGTTAGATTTGACTTAGGAAGATGCATGTCTTTTGCGGTGCGTTTAGTGTGTTAAGCACTCTGAATGAAGTTCAAAGCCCTACATGGTTATGACAAGATTTGTTTCCAATAACCTGCTGTAGGATCTCCAAGAACAAGAAATATCCATAGGAGGTGCAGGAGTTCCCCTGAAATCTCTCAGATAATTACAAGAAGCTAATTAGATATATGAACGCACCCTTCAATCCACTGTGTCTGTTTGGGGGGGTCACCGAAAAAAAACATTGCCTTGTTGCATTTCTATACCATTATTCCTGCTTATCGGGGGCGGGGGGGCAGGGAGGTTGGCTGAAGTCCTTTCTGCCAGCTGAGGTGGTCTCTAATACCTGCTGGTCTTGTTTTCCTATTTGTGGATTGTATCGACTTGTATAAATATTTTCTCCCTCAACATTCGGATGGCGATGGTCCCAAAATTTATAATGGATGAGGCAAACTACTAATGTATCAGCCCCTCTTTCTCTGTTGACATGAGCTCTATTTCTTGCCCGCTCAAGCACTTTGAGAATTGCTGTATAGGATGCTTGTTCTCCTGGGATACTTGAGGGCCTGGATTATTTATTACATTGCTCCCTTCCTGAGAGGGGCCTCTTAAACATTTATGGCTTCCTCTCCTATGCAATGTATTTTTGCTGGGATGCTGGACTAAGGCTTGCTGTTCTTCTCCAAAAGAAGAGATCTCCCTTTAAGGTAGCTATGAAACTAATGCAAGAGGATTATCAGCTGGGCATAATGGGCATAGATGCTCTCAAATTTTACTGCATGTGCGCACACAAACATCCACCTGATATATCTCATATGTCTCAGAAATGAGAAAATTGCTAAACTAACTATAGTAATATGCTTTAACTGAAATTATGTTATATAGCTGTTTTATCCTAATCATCTCCCTATAAATTTTGAAGCATGTAAAGCATAGATATTGGTCTGCTAATCTAGTTTAGAGAGGTTTCAACAGATAGCTGTTCTTATCTGACCACGAATGCTTAGCGGAACCAGACTGGTTAAGCCTTGTAACTGAGATTCCCAGGGCTGTAGATAAGACTGGGGAGCTGAAAAAAGAAAATCTAGAAGGCCAGGACAACCACTTCAGGGGTGGGTTCTAAAATTTTTTACTACTAGTTCTGTGGGCGTGGCTTATTTTGTGGGTGTGGTTTGATGGTCATGTGACAATTCTGTAGGATTTATCAGAGGTACTGGTCTACCAGGCTTTTAACTGCTTGCAGAGCTGTACCAGTCTACCCATTTGTTCTTGGAGCGTTCTGGTCTACTCATTTGTTTTTGGAGGCACCGGTCTACCCATTTGTTTTTCGAGCGCACTGGTCTACCACTACACTGCCTTTTAACACTGATCAGCTGTAGGGCGGCCCTTTGAAGCCCCGCGGCAAGAGTTTAAACAGTTTTTTTCCTTCCAGCCGATCAGCTGGGACTTGGGAAGCAGCAAAAAATTGGGGGTAGGGCCAAATAAAAGGTAAGAATAACGCAGGGGGTGGGGGTGAGAGAGCCCAGCTCCCGAACAAAGAGAACCAGTTCGGTGACATCATATCGGCACCGCTACTGGCTCAGCCGAACCAGGCTGAACCGGGAGGAACCTACCACTGAACCACTTCCATAGGATATATGTTCATCTTCTTAAAACATCCATGAGACAAGTTTGACTTGAAGGAGACTTCTATTTTAATGACCTACAATTGGGAGAGTGACAAGAACCTACCCCATATTTCCATTTTAAAAAAAATACCCTTCAAATACTATATATTATTGAGCAGCTAACATAATAGATTTAAAGCGTCATTTAGTGTTCCCCAAAGAGTGTGTTTCCTATATTGAACCACTGCTCATATTGGCTGGAATTTCTGATTATTTTAATTGATTTATCTGGAGAGGGGCACATTGGTGAGGAAGGAATATGTAAAAGCCATGGTGACACTCTTTTAACAGCAGCATCCAACTGCAGATCAGATCAGGTAATTAAAAGTTAGAAAGCTGAAAACCCTAGTTTAAAAAATGCTCTTGGCAAGAGCTAGGAAGGATTAAGAATTCCCCACTCTGGCTAGGGAATTCTGGGAGTCCCCACATTTTAAAGCTGCAAAGGTTGAGAAACATTAATATTCCTAACAATTCCATCTCTCTGCTTATCTTCTGTGCACTTGAACTTGCCGAATAAAAACACTGCAGTCTATATTGAGCCTCCTTGTTTACCATTTTTCTCCTCCCAGTAAGCCTCCAAGGTGCCACAGTAAGGCTCTTGTTTATTTTAGGCCAGCAGAGAAAGCTTGAATAACACAAGGCCACTGCCCTCTAACGGCTATTTGAGTCATTGCAGTGAATTTTTTAAAAATGCATTTGCCAGAACTTGGGTATGTCTAAAGAACAGGAAAATAAATACACACTTTTGCCAGGGAGTATGTAACTTTGTTATTGCTTAAGCCCTGTCCTGCAAAAGTAAAACAGGAGGGGCATGTTTTACCACAATGGCACATCATGTTTGCCACATCCACATTACTAATAGAAAAAACTCCAGCTGGGAATTACGGTAAATATCTTTTTAAAGAAGCATCATTTTATCTGACCACCATATCTTCTATACTGCAGACATGGTTGGGCAAAAGCAAAATGACACACAAGTCAGGGATATGGTTTGAGTGAGAAGACACATTTAGAACTAAAGAATAGTAATCACTAATCCAAAAATGATTTTATTGTATGAATGCAACTTAGTCTGATCACAAAAAACTTCTGTCTGTTTCTTTCTTTCAAGACTAATTTAGGACACAGACTCATACTTTTTCTGGTTTGTTAAAATCAAAACTATCCTTTCCCCCACCCCCCCAAAGCAGCTCAACCTCCATCCTTGTCCAATGTTTGGGGGGGAGGGAGAAAAGACCCTGTCTTCCCAAACTTCTAGAAGGCTAAAAAGACAATTTGCTCGCTGTGGCCAACTCGCCAGGGGACAAGAGTTATACTAATATTGACGAAATGGGGTAATAGAATCATTAAAGAAATGATGAATGAAATGTGAATGAAATGTGAATGAAATGTGAATGTCAAAAATTAAGATAACTTTTATAATTAATTTAAATAATTAAATAAAATTGTTGAATTGTCCCCACAGAAGTTGTCCCATGCTGGTTCCAAGAACTGGAATTGCAATTCACAATTCAAATCTCCAAGGTCCCAACAGATGGCAACATTGAAAGCAGGGGACTTGGACTGTGCCCACTCTATCTAATATAGTAGGATTGGTAGATATCCTCAGGGAGAGGTGGTCCCCAGGTAACCTGGCCCACTATTTTAAAGCAAATAAACCAGCACTCTGAATTGCATCCTGAAAGCAGATGGAAGCCAGTACAGCTCCTGCAACAGTAGTAGTATTCAGGTGAACCATGAATAATCCACATGGTTGTGCCATGGGATGTGCCACATCACTCTGGGCTAGTTGCAGCTTCTGGGTGGTCTTTAAGGGCAGCCCCATGTAGAGTTACTTGGGTTATTGCAATCCATTTTTAAGATGCAGCACAAGTTGGTATTGGACTATTTTCTGAGCATTAGCACAGTGTTGGTTAAGCACTTATGAATGGATATGTACCATTTCCTTCTAATCCATAGGCCTTTCCAGTTGCTAGAACCAAATGGAAAAGCTGTTTCAAACTGGTGTCCTCTGAGTATACTGGAACTTCAGCTTTCTTGATCCCCAATCCAACAGAATCATTTTCTTTCTTTCTTTCTTTCTTTCTTTCTTTCTTTCTTTCTTTCTTT
>WNWU01000040.1:5861806-5907272 GCA_012654045.1 Ptyas mucosa | reverse complement strand
TTTCTTTCTTTCTTTCTTTCTTTCTTTCTTTCTTTCTTTCTTTCTTTCTTTCTTTCTTTCTTTCTTTCCTTCCTTCCTTCCTTCCTTCCTTCCTTCCTTCCTTCCTTCCTTCCTTTCTTTCTTATTTCTCGCTTTTATTATTATTACAAATAATTCATGGCAGTGAACATATCCAACACACCTCCCTCCTATTTTCCCCACAATAACAACCCTGAGGCTGAGAGAGAGTGACTGGCCTATGGGTTACCATGCCATTTTTTTCATGCCTAAGAGGCAGGACTAAAATTCATATCTCCCACTTTCTAGCCTGGTGCATGGAGAATTCTGGGCATTGCAATCCTAACATACTATAGACATCAGGTTAAGGAAGGTTGAAATAGAAATTTCATTCCTGATGGTTTGACCACAGTGCAATATATGGAAATAATATATATTTCATTTGGAGGAAAGGAATGGAGGAAAGGAAGTCTGGGAAAGAGTTAAGGTTTTATGTGAGGATGGGAACAAGGTTTCATGTTTTTGTTTTGTGGTTGAGGGATTAAGATTCCCATTCTTAAATTTATTGGATTAGATCCAGCATCTAATTTCATGCAATAATCAACTTGATTTTTGTCAATGTAGAGATAGTATATCTTAACATTCATGTCTGTAAAATAACTACATCTTCAGGAAGTGAATTCCACACCTGATTTATGATGGATATCACATTTCTTTGATGCAAGAACCCTGAATGATTACTGAGACAAAGATCACTGTACTTTCTCAAAAGACAGGCTTGTTTAAATATTAGATCATTTTATCTTTAATAAATGCTTTCCAGTAAATTATCTAGAATCAGTGTTAAACAATTAAGCAATTTACCCAAACTTTGCAAATCCCCTTTTAAAAATAGTTGCTACATAAGACATTTTGAACCCTCTTAAATAGAAGGCTGTTTGGTGACATTTGCATATCTTTTTCTAAAGACCAGCAATTTCATATGAGAGATCTTTAAGACTCCTTGAGTGAATGGTTAACTATCAATTTGCTGTCAGTAAGGCCCAGAACATTTTTCTTACCACTATTTGTCTCAGTTTTTCAAAATCTTCTTTTTTTAAAAAAAAAGCCTTGCCTTTTCACTTAAGGGTGAATTCAGAATTTCTGCAGATTCATTCATTCATCTGTGAAACCTGAATGTTACCCATTTCCAATGATTCCCACGGGGGGGAGGGGCTCACAACAATCAAAACAAGAAAATAACAATAAAACGATGGTGCAGTGGTTAGAGTGCAATACTGCAAGCTACTTCTGCTGATTGCCGGCTGCCTGCAATTTGGCAGTTCAAATCTCACCAGGCTCAAGGTTGACTCAGCCTTCCATCCTTCCGAGGTGGGTAAAATGAGGACCCAAAAATTGTTGGGGGCAATATGCTGACTCTGTAAACCACTTAGAGAATGCTGCAAAGCACTGTAAAGCAGTAAATAAGTCTAAGTGCAATTGTTAGTGCTAGTGCTAAAACTAATTACCAAGGAGGAGGGGGGAAAGAACACAAAATATGGCAAGAATGACAGAGTGGATAGATAGTCTTCATGGCTCTTCTAAACAGCAGTAGAGTGAGGGCCATCCAGATCTTGGGAGAACCTCATTCCAGAAGGCAGGTGCTACTTCTACAGGGAAGGTTCACTTTGGGGTCCTTTTAGATGACATTGATTAATCGAAGGAATCCAGAGCATGCCAATCGTGCAAGATTGAATTGGCTGGGCACATTCTTCTTCTTTATTAGTTCCATTGTCATGCTTTGCCTCTTGAGCAGATTTGTGCTGTGCTGTCATAGTGACCTCAGCCAATTGAAACCCCTGGCTGACCTTTGTCGGGCTTGGAAAATGAGCAGAGCTGATTAGTACTAGGATGGGAAACCACTAACCAATCTCAGTGGTATAAACCAGATTAGAAAATTATATATTACTCTGTTTCCCCAAAAATAAAACATCCCCCTAATAATAAACCTAATCCAGCTTTTGAGCGAATGCACTAAAATAAGCCCCCCCTGAAATAAGCTCTCCCCAAAAATATTTAAATGCATGCGCAGCCGGTCCCCACCATTTCCTCTGGTTAGGGTTGGGGAGACAGAGCTGGAAATCAGGTAAGACGGCAAAAGGACGGCTCCACATGCCCCAAAATAATAAGACCTCCCTGAAAATAAGGCCAAGTGCTTATTTCTGGGTTAAAAAAAATATAAGACAGGGTCTTATTTTCGGGGAAACATGATTAAAAAAAACTAGAACAAGGCAGTGACAATTTTTTCCCCACAACATTGGCTAGTAATATAACACCACCAGGAAAATTACACCAAGGCATAGTAAGGTCACCAATCAAGCTTGACTTGAAGATCTTTTATCTTTTACCTCAAGTTGCTGATATATAATTATTGCCATTGCAGCCCAGGTAAGGACGTGGCTATTTAATGCTGTTAATGGCATTGGTGTACGATACCTTTCTTGGAGCTTTTGTAAGAGATTATTCTTATCATATTAGAATGCGAGTAGTTGGGTGGGGAATCTTCTCTCTTGGATATAAGATACAACATTGACCCCATGAAGGACTGCATGAAAAAAAATAGATGCTATTTTTATGGAGCCTTTAAGACTCCTGCTATGGTCTGTGATCTGATGTATATAATAATCGAGTCACCAGCTACATGTTATATGTAAGATATTATTTAACCATTGTGTAAGCTTTTAGGAGCGGTTAGCTTTTCCCATGGTAGTATTAATAGGTCAAAAGGCTGAGGCAGTCTAACCTAAATAGCTCTGGTAGTAAAGCTGGTGAGGTCACATAAGTGGCACTACAAACCCTAGCTGACCCATCCAGCAATTGCAAAACCTTATCTGTTTGTGTTCTGTCCCTTGTAGCATGACTCTCTGAGGCTTCCTTCTTCCTGCAGAGAATGATACAACTGCTGGTCAGTGTGAATAAGTCAGGATTATTATCCTTAATCCTTGAAGATCCCTTGCGTAAACAGGTTTAGGATGACTGATTTGACAGGTTGAAAAAGTCTACTTGGTGAATGGACTGTCTCTGAAGCCACCAGTTTCAATTCCAATCTGAATCCAAATCTCACCCCCCCCCCCAAAAAAACCCTTCATTTCTATTGCTTAATGCACTGTAAGCCGCCCTGAGTCTCCGGAGAAGGGCGGCATATAAATCAAATAAAAAAAATAAAATAAAATTCTGGGGCTCTTTCTGGAAATCAGTGAACAATTGAAGGTGTTTTTTTTAATGGTGTGAAAGAATTGATTTAAATGATTGGATTAAAGGCACAGTCCCTGGAGCAGATGCTGAACTTCAAATAAGCAATGGATTTCTGTACAAGAATAGTGTGTGTTTGTGTGTGTGTGTGTATAATTAACATAAAATGAAATAAGACTGTGGAGGCCTTTGGGGAAAAAACTTTCAGAATTCACAAGGACAGATTTAAAGAGAATAGTGCCTTTAAAGTTGATCTGAAGGAATGCAAAAACAGAATGGGAAATACTTCAGATTTCATATTACAGGCCAGTATTTCCATATGAGGATATAGGATCGAAGTCTGTACAATGGATTAAAAACTTTTTCTAAACAGAATGGAGAACCAAACATTAATGGGGTCTTAGGTATAAGCAGTTTGGACATGAAGCAGAAACTGTCAGGAGGGACGCATCATTCCAGTCTCTTTTAAAAAAATATTTTCTTGGAACTCTGCTTAGAAATGATGACAGGAAGCCAAATGAAATAGTTTGGGAGCCTGACTTTATATTGCCCCATAGTGCTTTACAGCCCTCTCTGGGTGGTTTATAATGTCAGTATATTGCCCCCAATAGACTGTCCTCCTTTTACCAACCTCAGAAGGATGGAAGGCTGAATCAACCTTGCGCCCTGACAAGATCAAACTCCAGGCAGTGGGCAGAGTTTGCCTGCAGTACTGCATACCACCAGGACTCCTTCCACAGCTTAGAACTGACTGTGAAGCTCAGAGATGGCGACTGTATGATTGTGGGATGCTATGACATTGGTAAATGCCACCAGTCACATGACTACAGAGTTGCTATGACAGTAGTAAGTGTGAGGAGTAACCATAAAATTACTTTATAGCATCCTCATAGCTTTGAACAGTTGCTAAACAAGGCTGTCATTAAGTGAAGACTACCTGTAACCATACTCTTGAAATCCCCCTTACTAGCTTAGTAATTTTAAGTAGGCAGGGTACAAATGAATTAAAATAAATATTGATTAATCAATGCCCTCTGGTTGATGCGTGTCTAAATCCTGAGCTGGAGGGTGAAAACAGTGTAGTTGGAGTTTTGCATTATTGTTAATTGGCTTTTTGCCTGAGTGTTCTTAGAGTTTTTCTATTGTTTCAATATTGTTTTTAGACACCTAGAGTTGCAGACTTGCAAATCAAAATTAATTCGTTAATTAATCCTTTGCACATTACCAAGCTGAAACCAGCTGTAGTTGTTGCTCAACAAATGTTGATCTATTGATCCATCACAGTGATGAAATGTAAAAATTTGTTACTACCAGTTCTGTGGGTGTGGCTTGGTGGTGGTGGTGGTAATGTGACTGGGTGGGCGTGGCCAACTTTTTTTTTAAACTTTTAAAAGCATTTTTTTCGGCGGAAGAGGTTGTAGAAAAAATGCTTTTGAAAATTTAAAAAAACCCTGTGATGATCGCGTGGCTCAGCTGGACATGGGGGGAGGGCCCGCAGGGATTTTTGTTACCGGTTCTCCGAACACCCACCACCATTGCTACCGGATCAGGTGATCCGGTCCGAACCGGGAGCATTTCACCCCTGATCAATCACCCTCCCTAAATCTTCTTTCCCCAAATTAGAGCTTTCAAAGTATGTTGGGACTGCTTTCCCTCTGGTGATTGGGGGTGATGGTTGGAAGTTACAAGGAGGATGCCTTTAAATGTGAGGAAAATTGCCTTTAATCAAATGAACACGAGGGAGTACTCAGTTTTAAATTCCTTGCTTCTTTCCTCATTACAGGTAGACCATTACCTTCTGATCCAAGATGGCAGACAGCGATAAAAATGGAAGCAGCCGTTCTAGCACCAGCAGCAGTCGACTTCAGAGCAAGAAGCCCCCCAACCTCTCTATCATGATCCCACCAGTGAAGTCTGAAGAGGAAAGCAGCCAAACAGTGGTATGAATTACTGAGATCCATAAATGTCTATTAACTGTGAGATTTCCACTGTTACGTGCTATCTGAAAAGGTGTCTCTTATGTACATTATACTGTAGTGCAAAAGAAAAAAAAAGTGCTTCAAAATCAAAACATCCTGCTTCAAGTGTGAAATCAGGCTGTTTCAAGCACAAAGCCATGTTTGGTATTTAAAAGCCAGTTGCTCTAAGATAAAACACTTCCCAAATGCTCCTTATGATCTGTTTCGCTCTTGAAAGCAATCTGATATTAGCCGTTGTTTTGAGTCTCAAAGAACTGGCTTTCAGCTCCCGTATGGGAATGATCATGGTTTGTTTACTGGTTCGCTGTTCCACTCCACCATCATAGACTACACATTGACACCAAGAAGGGAGTGGGACCACTGAAATTCAGTGCTCCTAACTCTCAATCTAAGTGCAGAAGGATACAACACTCCACAGCTTCGAACGTTGCTGAAAGATCTAATAGTAAAACAGGAGCTGCACTCCCCTCGGTCAAGTTTTAATCTTGGTGGACCACAAAAACAATCACGCCATCTCCACCCATTCCAGATTATCTGCTTCAGCCAGGGTCCTTTGTGTCTATCGCCTTCTGCAGAACCTTCCCTGAAAGGGGGAAGATGAGAGACTGGATATAAGTTGTCTAATAAGAGTGTTTCAAGTGTTCGTGTCTTCTGGCTGCAGTATTCAAACATGCAGATATGCTGCGGTGTTCTCTCCTTATAAGGTGGCTGTTAGAGGTTCAAGCTAAATTGGATTTTGTTCAATGGTGAAATTCAGCCGGCTCTATCCGGATTGTGTGATCCGGTAGCACCGGTGCAAGGAGGCTCCGCTCACCTGCCCGGACGTCATCACGTCCCGTTTTTGATCCTCTGTGCATGCACAGAAGGCTCTGTGCATGTGTGGAGGAGGCGCGCGTGCTCACATTTGCAAACCGGTAGCGAAGGTAAGTGAGTACCACCCCTGATCTCATTGATCAGAATTGTTACCATTTCAGTAAAACCATTCCTGAATCCAGACGATCTGTCTTTAGATGGACCGTCTTCCAAAAAGCCACTATAGTAATAATCTTTAAGATAATCAGGCAGTTGAATTACCTTAGCTTTTATTACATTGACTTGCTATGTTGCACCATTTAAAAGCAGTATCTATTCTGCTGTGCATACTCACTAGCTAGTGACAAGGGAGAACGGATCATATAAGCACAGTATAAGGAAAAACCTTTTGTAAGCTCCAGCCAGTTCTTTGGTATTCGACTTTTTGTGAATGTTGCACTTCCAGGGGTAGAAAATTTCATCCATCCCATCCCTTATTCCATTGCTTTTTTTCCTTTTCTCTTTCACTGGTCCCTAGGTTATAAACTGCTCAGAGGCAAGTGTGTAATTTGATCTATGTACCATTTTACCCTCACACAGATATCTGCGCCTGACTAATTAGCTCTCCCAGCTTATCTAGCAATGAACTGGAGAAAGGTTATGATCTCTCCATGATTAGGAAGTATAATTTCTTGAGAATTCATAATTTGTGTGGATAGTTTGAGTGGTCTCGGATCAATCCGTCCTCCCCATCCCCTTTGCTGATGACCTCAATGTCTCTCTTTAGCTTCTGAAAAAAAACCCAGCTCTTCAAAAAAGTGTGAGCCTCCAAGAGTCAAGATTGAAGAGACAGGACAGCAACTTCGAAAGACATCCTGCCTTGCATAGGCAAACCTCATTGTCCCAGAGTATTCGCAAGTAAGGAGAACTTTATCCTAACGTGTTTAACTTATCATCGTTTGTTTGTCTGATTTCTTCTATTTATTCCGCTTCCCGTCTCATAATGGCTCTGGGCAGCTTACAGCATTTAAAAACAAAGCAATAGTAATATGAATATGAAATATGAAAAACGACAGCTGGGGATAATTTGTGAGTCTGTGAGTGCTTGATTTTTGTGTTTGCTGCACTGTTAGTAACATTAAAAAGACTTGATAGATATTTTTGAAACTCACTTTCTGGTCCTTGTAGATGAACTTAGACTCACTGAATTCATTTGTACACTAAGCACAGTTTCGTCTTGAGAATGTATAGGCTCCCAGTTTAACTGAATGTCATTACGTTTGCAATCAGTGCTTTAAGAGCCGTGGTAGTGCAATGGTTAGAATGCAGTACTGCAGGCTAATTCTGCTGACTGCCAGCAGTTCGATTCTCACCGGCTCAAGGTTGACTCAGCCTTCCATCCTTCCAAGGTTGGTAAAATGAGGATGTTGGGGGTGATATGACTCTATAAAACAGCTTAGAGAGGGCTGTAAAGCACTGTGAAACGGTATATAAATCTAAGTGCTATGGATATTGCTTTAAAAGATTAGCCAGTACTCAAACCTGGACTTGCTCAAAACTGAGACCTGTGTCAAACAAAGGGAAATAAGATTGATAAAATATCAACTATTTCTTGTGAGCTATTTTACATTACACACCAGGGATGTCAAACTCAAGGCCCATGTGCCAGATCTGGCCCTCAGGGTGATTAAATCTGGCCCAAGGGGCCAGCCTGGAAATGGCAAAGGACCAGCCCGCGGTGCCTCTGGCAGCCAAAATGGGGCACAGGGAGGGCCCATGTGCCCCTCCACTCCTCGTTTTGGCCAGCAGTATGCCGCAGGAGACATCCATCCCATCTCCCTCCCCCCCCCCCCCCCCCCCCCCCCCCCCCCAACCCTGGCCTATGGAGAATTACAATGCTGATCCGGTCCTCGAAGAAATCCAGTTTGACACCCCTGGATCTTGATTTACTGCCACAATTGGAATTTTTGTTGCTAAGCCATATGTTCATTAAACGAGCCATCACATGATAAGCACTAATTTTATAATAGTTGTTAGTTGTGGTTAAGCAAATTACGTGGTCCTTATGTGGATCATGTGGTCATTAAGTGAATCTGACATCCCCACATGACTTTTCTTGTTCGAAGCTGGCTGAGAAGTTCACAAATTGTGATCAACATGACTGCAATGCGCTGCAACCATTATAAATGCAAGCTAGTTGCTCAAGTGCCCAAATTTGCAATCACATGACTGCAGGGATCACACAAGGGTTGCAACTTCAAGGACAGGTCAAAAGCCACTTTTTCTGAGGCTGTAGAAATTTTGAACCATCCTTAAACAAATGGTTGTTAGTCAAGGACAACCTGTATGTGAGATACCACATTTTCCCGAAAATAAGACCTAGCATGATTTTTCAGGATGCTGGTAATATAATCCCTACCCCAAAAATAAACCCCAATTAAGATTGTTGGCCAGACGGATGCATTTAGTATTGTATTTCCCGGAAAATAAGACATCACCTGAAAATAAGCCCTAATGCATCCTTTGGAGCAAAAATTAATATAAGACCCAGCCCTATTTTCAGACAAATACAGTAGTTGTGTTATTATTCCTTCTCCACATCAGTTGTTAAGCATGCCCATGGCATTTTCATAGAACAGAGCCATAATAATTTCCAGAAGCTAGAAAAAAAAATAAACGGAGGAAACTATAATCCACAGGCTAGATTCCATTTATTTTTTTCCTTAAACATACTTTGAAGATTTGATGAAAAAAATTGAATATTTCTATCCACAATTCTTCATGTTTATTCTGTCAACTTTAAAAGTGTCCCCTACAATCCCCACCCACTTCCATCTGTGAAAACACGTCCATAGATCAGCCATTCCTGGAAGCAAAGCTAGATAAATGTTTGGGCCTGGATGGATTAGATGCCCTCAGTTACTTTCCTAAAATCTTGAAGTTGCTTGTGAAGCCATGGTTGTCTTATGGCATTTGTCTCCTCTTTGCTCTACTCAGAGGAGCAGCCCAGTGGTTTGGCGTCAGCAATGACTGGGATGGAAAGCAGCAAAATTGGCAGCGCAAGAGCCTTCAGCACTGCAGCCTGCGCTATGGAAAACTCAAACCTGCCTACAGGGAAATAGAAGTGAACAGCCAGGAGGTGCCTTCTTTCCAAGGCACAGAATCCCCAAAGCCAACAAAAATGCCCAAGGTAGGTATCATTGCATAAGAGAGTCGGTAACACAGACAAACAGTCGTGCTAGATTTGGCTGTAGAAAAGAAGTTATAATCCCTCTTGGCTGTACAGCTTGAGGTAAAAGGGCCACCAGAAAGTCAGAACTTCATCTTTTGAAGGTCTAAAAGTTCAGCTCACTGCCAAGTGAAAAAATCTGGTATCAGCCAATAACAAACTCCACCTCAGGGTCTGGGAATTCACAGTCAGTCAGAGGAAATCTTATCGGGTGAAGAACAAGATGGCACCCCTCTATTTACACAAGTCATCTAGCTGTTCAGGAGGCCAGTTTATGGCTGTGAAGGAAATTACCTGGCATTGTCCCACCTCATTTGCAGCTGAGATGATGGCCTCCTTTTGCGGAATGAAAGAGTTGATCCTAATTCTCCCTTCCCATAAGGAAACTTAAAAGGAAACTTATGGGTGGCCACATTCTCAGAGAGAAACGTCATCTGTTTAAAAGGACTCTATATCAGATGATGGGAAAAATCATGATTGAAAGGGATCAGGGAGATGTTGGTTAGAGGAAATCCTATGACGGGAGGGGAATCAAACATTTGTCTAAGGCACCATCCCATGGTTGATATGATTAAAATTTAAAGCAACATTCCTGTTCCATTTCAGCACTCACTAATTGCTTCAATTGTTTTATCCTTTCAGATTGTAGACCCTTTGGCTCGAGGCCGTCCCTTCAGGCACCCAGATGAAGTGGATCGTCCACGAACCCCACATCCTGTCCTTCCCCCTTTGACTCCTGGCGTTGTGTCCTTGGCATCATTAGGTAGTGTACGGTCGGGCTACACCCGCCTGCCCCGCAGGAAAAGGGAATCCGTGGCCCATATGAGCTTTAAGGCAGCTGCAGCAATTATCAGAGTGAGTTCTAGTTTTGTGGTAAAGCTCTGAACTTCAGTTCTTTACTTCTTTAGATAATGGTGTCAAGGATGTGATATGTGCTGCTTCCTTATCTTTCTGCTCACCAACAGCAACACCAGAATTCCGGAGAAGGAAAAAAAATTGTGGATATATAGGATTTCAATTCAAATCTGAACTGGAAAATATATTAAATCCCAGTTTGCAATTATTTCTCCAAGTAATTTTCTTATTTCTGAGATACGTGTCTGCAGTTATATTGTGTGGGAGGGCATTTATGTTTTTTGCTGGATTCTCCTACTTCACAGTTCCTGTGGATGATTTTTTTCTGAAACTTCACATTAAATCCTAATTTCAACGAGATTGGAGAATCAGTTACTTTACTTTTGAAAAAGTTTTACATTATATTTTGTTATGCTGTTCCTTCTAAGCTTGTATTTGAACACTGGAATTCATTGAATCCATGAAAGTATAATTACCTTGCCAGACTTAGATGATTTTCATATTCCAAGCTTTCTAAAGTTGAGGGTTATGAAGTAAGTTGTCCGGAGAACAGTCATGATCAAAAAGAAACTGTGTTTGGTAAGCACACAAATAGGCATACAATGACGGCATATTCCCCTTCTAAGACTGGAAACCCTAATAGATACACAACAGAAGTAAAAGGATATTCTCAATTCAGACTATCTGAATAGAAGTATCACCAGAGGGAGCTGTTGTACAGCACAGAAAAAGAATGGAGAAGTAAATTTAGTGACATTTGGCTGGAAGGTGGATGCTATGTAAAACCATCGACTTCATAATTAGAACCAATATTAATATTATTGGCTTATACCCAACAAACCGTGCCGCAAAACAGAGATTTACTGAAACGAACCTTGTAGCTATCTTGGCTTAAACTGTATCTCAAACCTGTTTGAATTAAACACTTCAGAGTGTTTAATCATGTGCCAAGTCCTGTGCCTTCCTCTTAGCAGGCATCTTCCCTTTTGGAAGGCAACTTTAGGGCTGATCATATCCTGGTAACTCCAGTTGGAGTTGAAGCTGCTGATAATAACCTGAATCATTAATAATGAATGTTTTGAACCTGACCATTCACCATTCCAATTTGTTTCTTACAACAGGGGCGATCCGTTCTGGATCCTTCAGTGCAAAAACGCAGAGGCAACAAACGGAGCTTTATGTATCCTAGCTTCATGGACGATGATGCGGTGGATGGCATGGATACATTTGACTCTTCCTTCTTCAGTAAGGCAAGCATGGTTCCATGGCCTTCCCGTTAACGTTCTCCTCCTCTGCTCTGATCGTTCTGTATCTCTCCTTCTATGGTTCCTGCTGTCCTCTTGTTAAATTTGCAAAGGGAAGGAACTGCGACAGTTCAGAAAATAGTTTTATGGATTTTGAGAGCTTTCTCGCTTCTTTACTGAGTCTCCCTCCGTTCCCTCTCTTTCCAGTTTGTGATGCTGCGCTACCCATAAATTAAAAATCCTTGCACCATTTCAAAGCAAGCCTTTGTTTCAAGCAAGTGCTCACGCTTGGTGTCTTCTGATGATCCTGGGAGAAGCTGAACCTTCAGCCCTGTGAAGTAAAATAGGCTGCAAGGCAAAAGAGATTTTGAAAGTTCTTAAGTCTTTGATGCCGTCTTTCCCGCACAGATCTAGCAATTTTACTATGGCTTATATATCAAATTTTTAAGGTGGATATGCTAGCATGATTGTTAAACCATTCATGATTGTCTCACCCATTCATGAGAATGCAGCCCCAAGGACTGCTCTTCTGGAAGAGGATTGGGATTTTTTTTTCAGATATTTTTTTTTCCATGCAAGAAATAAATAGGCATGTATACTCAACAGCCTTGTGGGTGAGTAAGATCATTCTTGAGGCTAGGCAAAAAGACTAATAAGATCAATTACATTTCAAAATAAAATAAAACATAGTCTCTATTAATTAAAACATATCATATTTAGCTACATAAACTTTTAGGAACTTGAATATTTTATTATTATTAAAATACTCCTTGCTGTAAGATACGGCCTTTTCACCATGAATTTAAAGGAGGCAAAACAGGTTCACCAACAGCATTCTTCTAGGTAAGCTTCCAAAGTGGGCGATTTAAACTGACCCACGCTTGCCTTGAATTCCTGTGGAATTCTACTGTATTCTACTTGATTTCTACTGTAGCTGTAGCATTAGGACAAGTCACAAGGAAAACAGCTGGAATATAAATATTTGGGTTGCTTTTAATCTAGGCATGCCTGGACATGTCCTTTGCCCAGAGGAATTTATCTAGCAAATGGGGAGGGGAGATAGATCCATGATATCCTGCAGCTAGCATTGTCCCAATTTTAAAAACTGGTCACAAAGTGGTGTTTCTGATACAGCATGAATGGCGTGGGAAAGAGCTATCCGGCAGGGGCTCTCACTGTGTGAAGGTAAGGCTCCTTCCACACATTGGGGTGAGGGAACTACTTTTGCCTGGCCTTGCTCCTAGTAATTGCACTCTCTAGTTTGAAGCATTATTTGTTTGGCAAAGGCACTATTGATGTGTAATATTTTGTGCTCAGAAAGCATTGCAAGGGTCCACTGTGCTACCGTCTGACTGATTTCTTTATGTTCCTTTTATATTGCACTATTCACAAGGCTTGCTAAGCTTTGCTAAAACTTATATGTGAACATGCACGATCACATCTGCTGGTTCTTCTTGTAAATGAGCATGGCTAGCAAATTATGGGCAGTGCTGCAGAGATTAAGCCAGAGGTTCTGGATCAAACAAAATGCTAAATGTTGAGTTCACAGCCTGTAAGTTGTGGATTGCATGTGAACCTTGTAAAGTATATAGGAGTGGGGCAAAGGGGAAGTCTGAGTGTGAATGAAAGAAGATGCTTACATGTCCATGGTATACAATATATTTTGCTTAATTTCCTTTCCCCGCCCCCCACAACTTTTCCCATAGATTGATTCCTCTCACACTCCTGCCTTCCCTTCCATTTTATTCCATTGGAAAATAATGAATTTGAATTTTAACTTACATTTTTGGAAACTAAGTTTCTATAGATCAATGTTTCTCAATCTAGTAGTCTTAAAAGACTACTTTAAGATATGTGGACATCAACTCCCAAAATTCCCCAGCCAGCCAGTGCTATAGATTGTCAGTGAAGCTTACCCTGGGAATAGCTAACAAGTATAGTTGGCTTATTGTTAACTGAGCTATATTATGGCTTGATCTGTCAGGCAAACGTAAGCAGAGCTTTGATTTATGTTTAGATGCAAAATAAATTGTCTTCAAATGTCCTACATTAAACTCTTTTTTGATGATGTGAATTTTTATTTATTAGAAATTAAACCTGCCATTTAGAAAAACAAAGCCAGCCCTTCTACTTTATTGGACTCTCTAGCTAGCCTTTGACTGTAATGATTCCTTCCTTCCTTCCTTCCTTCCTTCCTTCCTTCCTTCCTTCCTTCCTTCCTTCCTTCCTCACTCCCTCCCCTCCCCTCCCCTCCTCCCTTCCTCCCTCCCTTCCTTTGCTTGTCATACATACACACACAATATACATACATATATACATACATACATATATGTAGAATAAAATTTTAAATATTTTAGTTCTGGAGCTCACAGAATGTCTGCTTGTTTACAATGTATGTATGTGTGTGTGTGTATACACACACACATACACCATAATTCCCCAAAAATAAGACCCTGTCTTACATTTTTTTGAACCCTGAAATAAGCACTTGGCCTTACTGCCATGCACTCAAAAGCCCAATTGGGCTTATTATCAGGGGATGTGTGTGTGTGTATATATATATTCTCTCATTCATTCATTCCATTTACTTGGAAATTCTGGCAGCTGCACCCTCATCATATCGGGGTGGGGGGGTGGGGTTGCTGGGTTAGGGACATTTATAAAGAAATGCAATATCTATTTTTACATAAAACATGATATTGGGCAGTAATCCATAATCCAGTAGGCAGTTTGTGTTTGCTACTTTTTTCTATCAAATGTTACAAAGGTATGTATAATTAAATACCTAGATAACAATGGTGTTTGCCAGAATGACTGGATCCCTCACTAAACAAGGTATACAGTTCTCACTTAAAATGGGGCCATGAGGAACAATTCCCCTTTCTTACAGGTTGATGCACATGAGGAGATGTGCTCCATGCAAGATGATGTATTTGAATCCCCACCTCTCTCTGCTAGTGGCTACCGTGGGCTTCCCTTACAAGAAGACGGCAAGTCACCCGAGGCCGACCAACCTTTCCAGTGAGTCTTAGACACCCATTTGGACTGATGGCCCATCACCCATAGCCTCCCGTTCATAGGAAATGTACCCTGATTCATGTCACCAACTATGAGCTGTTGTTGCCACAATCACCTGGAAACAAAGCTTTCCTACTCCAGAGAACAAAAAAACCCCCATCCTTTTTTCTATGACATTCTTGTTTTGGATTCTTCGTTCTGTAAAGGCTACTTTGTCACAGCAAGACTTTTAAAACAATCCTAAAATAAAGTGCTTCCATTTGTCAACAACAATTTATCTTCCAGTGAACTATGAACTCTACTCCTGGTTTTTGCTGCTTCACGAATGAATTATAGATGCATGTCTTGCACTTTTAAGATTTTTATAAAGTATGTCATCGTGATAAGTATTTGAAGAATGGAGACGACATTTCTATTATGAATATAAATATTCCCTGCAAAGACCATTTTAAGTAGCTTAAAATGGTATCAATATCTCTTTGCTCAGAAAGTGAAAGCTTTGGAACAGGAGGATCTGAAGCAGGGAACTAGCCTTTTGAAACAAGATTGTCCACTTGAATTGCTTGTCTTAAATGCTGAAGACATTTACATCTAAGTGTTGTAGACCAGCAGCCCCCAACCTTTTAGGCACCAGGGACCGTTTCCATGGAGAATAGTTTTTCCGCAGACTGGAAGGGGTGTGGTTTTATGTGCTGCCTGCATCCCATCTACGGGACTTCACTTGTTTGCATGGCCCGGTTGCTGGCATGCCGCAGCCCATTACTGGTCCATGGACCGGGAGTTGGGGACCCCTGTTGTAGACAATGCTAATCATTTGTCTTAAATGCTGAAGACATTTGCGTCTACCCTATTTCCCCCAAAATAAGACATCCCCTGATAATAAGCCCAATCGGGCTTTTGAGCGCATGGCAATAAGGCCAAGCGCTTATTTCAGGGTTCAAAAAAATATAAGACAGGGTCTTATTTTCAAGGAAACATGGTAAGTGTTGCAGAGAAGGTGACAGCTGCAAGGTGGAAAAGAATAATGCAAACATAGTGGAGGAGAGGAAAGATATTAAAAATTCAGATAAGTAACTCTGATGCACCGAAGAATCAAACAAGACACTTGAATCTTGGTCATCTTATCATTTCCCAGAAAAAAAATTCTGTTCGAGATTAAACTTAACTCAATCAGCTGCTCCTATTGATTTTCTTATCTTTCTCTGCATAAAGTAGTCATTGCAAAAGAAAATGTGCTGGGGTGGGAAGTGGCAAAAAGAGAACCAGTTACAGGTAGTCCTCGACTTACAATCACAATGCAGCCCGGAATGTTGCTAAGTGAGAAATTTGTTTGGGGTTTTGCCCCATTTTACAATTTTTCTTGCCACAGTTGTTAAGTGAATCACTGCAGTTGTTAAATTAGTAGCAAGATTGTTAAGTGAATTTGGCTACTCCCTTGACTTTGCTTGTTGGAAGGTTGCAAAAGATAGTCACATGTCCCCAGGACCCTGCAACCATCATAAATATGAACCAGTTGTCAAGCAGCTGAATGTAAACCACATGACCATGGGGATGTAACAAAAGTCATAAGTGTGAAAAATGGTCAAAAGTTGCTTTTTTCAGTGCCGTTGTAACTTTGAATGGTCACTAAACTGTTATAAGTCGAGGATTACCTATCGGGCCCATGATACTTCAAAGCAGGGGTGAAATGTAAAATTTGTTACTACCGGTTCTGTGGGCATAGGTGGGGGGTAATGTGACTGGGTGGGCGTGGACAACTTCTTTTTTTTTTTAACTTTTCAAAGCATTTTTTCTAATGCTTTGAAAAGCCTCTGCCGATCAGGCAACTCAACTGGGATCATCAGAGACCTTTCAAAGCATTTTTTTTACCACCTCTTCGGCCAAGAGGTTGCAGAAAAAAATGCTTTGAAAAGCCTCTGATGAGCCCAGCTGAGCCACGCGATCATCAGAGGCCTTTTTTTAACTTTTAAAAGCATTTTTTCATCGGAAGAGATTGTAGAAAAAATGCTTTGAAAAGTTTTTTTAAAAAAGCCTCTGATGATTGTGCGGCTCAGCTGGGCAATGGAGGGGGGCAGGGATTTTTGCTACCGGTTCTCCGAACCACCCGCCGCCATCACTACCGGATCGGGCGATCTGGTCCGAACCAGTAGCATTTCACCCCTGCTTCAAAGACATACCCATTTGCTGAGATCAAGTAACATTTTTAGAACACAATTCTTAGAATCCTGGAATAATTCTATATGTATCTCTGTTGTCAGGCTGTCAAACTCTTGCTGAGTTTTCAAATATATCCTTTCTTGTTCTGCAGGCATGGAGGAGCCGTTGCCCTCAAAAGCCTCCAACAAACAGCTTCTGCTCCCAAGAGGGGCACTCGGATTGCTTCCAGGGTGAAGCACTTTGCCTTTGACCGCAAGAAGCGCTACTATGGGTTGGGAGTGGTGGGCAACTGGCTGAACAGAACGTATCGTCGGAGCATCAGCAGTGTGGTACGGTCACAGCTGGAGATCACAGACAGCCACAGGTAGCAGCAGACCACCAAAACTCCAGGGTGACTATGGATTAGTCGTTTTCATGCAGTCCAACCTGCCCAGATGGATTGCTAGGGGGATGAATTTAAAGGAGTCCCTTTTAAATGCTTCTTTGAACTCAGAGGAGAAGTAGGATTAAAATGTAACAAATCAGTAATTAAGTCACTCCAAACTGTGTTCACCCCGTAGCAGAAATAAACCATCTATTTGTAGGTAGACAAGGAGTGTATTTCAATTGGAGAAGGGAATATTTTGTCTGCGGAAGTTATCTGTCATTTTGTGTTCTCTTCCATGTTGTGTCCTGGATATTGCATATTCATTGTCTTTTGTGGATCAGATACTTACTGAATTAGCCATGCTTTCTAAATGTTTAGGTGTAGTGGTAGCGGCGCAGTGGTTAGAATGCAGTATTGCAGACTAATTTTGTCGACTGCCAGGAGTTCGATCCTGACCTGCTCAAGATTGACTCAGCCTTCCATCCTTCTGAGGTCGGTAAAATAGAGACCCAGATTATTGAGGGCAGTATGCTAACTTTGTAAACTGCTTAGACAGGACTGTAAAGCACTGTGAAGCGGTATATAAGTCTAAGTGTTAGAGTTAGTTAGTCTCTTTCTTAACAAAGAATATCAGACTGAGATTTATCTACAGAATCTTTTCTAGTTTCTGACATTTTCCACCACCCTTTCTTTCTGCTTTGTCTGAAACAGGCCTTATTTCACCTACTGGATCACATTTGTCCACATCATCATCACTCTACTTATCATTTGCACTTACGGATTTGCTCCAATCGGCTTTGCTCAGCATGTGAAAACAGAATTAGTGAGTCTAATTATATTTCAGTACTGCTTACTTGGTGATTTCCGTGAAATATGAAAACGTGAACATCTTTTCTACCCCATCTTTTAAAAACCTCTGGGTGGCCAGCTACTATTTAAAAGATACCTTGGTATATAATTAATGTTAGTTTAGTGATTGCCTCATTTAGTCACAATTCCCAATTACGACTGTGATGAAAAAGTAACTTTGCGACCGATCCTCACTTGTATGTCCTTTGTAGATCAGTAAAGCAAAGGAAAGCTAAAGTAAGATTGTAAGCACAGTCACGGTTTCACTTAGTGACCACATCATTTAACAACTGAGATATTCCCAATTGTGGTCACTAAACAAGGACTACCTGTACAATGTAAACTATTGAAAATAAAGCCATTACATATTAACCATTACATATTAATTACAAATGAAGATTTTTGAAGTAAAATGCAACCTTTCTCCAAATGCCCAATAGAACAACATGGTTCTTAACTAATATTTTAAGAATTTTTAAAAAATAATCTAATCTATTGAACTAGTCATGCACTGCTCTTTGTATCAGCCAGGCAATGGACTGGCATCCAGTCAGTTCAAGCAATGCTGACACTGGGAGCAGGACTCTTGTCTAATGATCTAAATTAACTTTTCTTAATCAGTTGCCCTGCAGATACATTAGAACTACTATTCTCATAATTCCCAGTCAGAATGGCCCGTAGCTAGGTTAGCTGGGAATTCTATAGCTCCATTGGATCTGGAGGAGGCTGCCTAAGGGAGACACCCTGGATTTAAACTCTTGGGACTTGAAAGTTCAAAACAGCAGGTCAAACTGGACCTGGAAATTAACTTCCTCTCAATGTAGATCTTATCAGGTATTTACCATACATCTAGCAGACCCAAACAGATGTGGCAACTGGAACATCTGAAAAAACTTCAGAATCCTCTAGTACAGTGATGGCTAACCTTTTTGCTATCGCTTGCCAAAAGTGGGGGGAGCGTGGTGGGGTCACACACACGCGTGCCCACATCCATAATTCTATGCGCCCCCTCCATGCTCTCCCCGCTTTTGGCACGCGATGGCACGGTGGGTCCGGTAGGCCTGTTTTTTGCTCTCCTCAGGCTCCAGAGCCTTTCTAGGAGCCTGGGGAGGGCAAAAACAGCCTTCCCCACTCCCCCAGAGGCCCTCCGGAGGCCAGAAACAGTGTGTTTCCTGACTTCTGGTGGGCCCAGAAAGCCCGAAAATCAGCTGGCTGGTGCACACGTGTGTGCCGGAGCTGAGCTTGCGTGCCCACCGATATGGATCCACGTGCCACCTGTGGCACCCGTGCCATAGGTTCGCCATCACAGCTCTAGTAGATAATATTCTGTGTTGAATGACACTAATTGGCCCAGTGCAAAAAACCTAAAATCTGCAGCCAAAGAAACTTAAGATTTGTATAACGTCTATGGAGATTCTCAGTCATCCTAGTCATGGTTGTCCCAAAGGTTCTTTTTCAAGAGGCGAGTGGATTTTCTGGTTTTTCTTTGAAGACATTTCGCTTCTCATCCAAGAAGAGGATTTTTGGATGAAAAGCGAAATGTCTTCAAAGAAAAAGCAGAAAGTCCAGTTGCCTCTTGAAAAAGCACCTTTGGGATAAGATTGGCATACTTTTCTTTTAGCAATTTAAATAAAGCAATGAGTGGGCTAAGATTCTTTGATGCAGTCTACCCAGAAAATTGGAAGACTATAGATTCAAGTACAGGTTAGCAAAAAAAAAAAAGATTTAAAATAATTTCCCTTGAATAAATATTCTTCAGTTTTCTATGAAACCCTATCTTTTTGTGAAAGGTTTTGAAAATGTGATGCACTCAGAAAACCACTCCTGCTGACATCTACCATTTGCCTTTATGGGGAAAAGACCCCCTTTAATCTGTACCTCAAGATACTTGTTATTTCTTTGACTTGACCTTGGAATTTCATCATTATTTTGCAGATACTACGAAACAAAGGCGTGTATGAAAGTGTGAAGTACAGCCAACAGGAGAACTTCTGGATTGGCCCAAGTTCGGTAAAAGCTGTCTTTCCTTTTTTTTCTTTTTTTTTTTTAATTGCTTGCTTCTAAAAAGAAATTTCTGCCATGTGCTACTCAATAACTCATTGCATAAGAAGTCTGTAACTTCCTGGTCTGAATTGATTGTAAGCAACTAGAGCAGAAGTAGAGACTCTTATCACACTCTAGATGTTGCTAAACTACAACTAAGCAGATTCGCTTCTCAACAACCAAGCTGTAGTTATTTGTCATCAGATTTTAGCAGTGTGATTTTGGAGGTTCTGCAGGTTCCAAAAATGGAGGGGAGCTGCATGGTGCTCACAGGTTGGCCATTATTCTCATCAGATCATGTGATCACCAGCTGCATCACATGAACAATTAGACTGCTCCCTATCAGTGGGTGTGTTCTCCACCTCAGCATTAGCTGTTCCATTCCTCCCATACATTTTTCAACCCTAATTGAGAAAATGTGCCACAAAAAGACGTATATAGGTGCCAGCTGAGAATTTTAACTACTCCACGGAATTCCCAAGAAGAAGAGAGAATATTTTACATTTACATCTAAGAGCTGGTATAAGGAAGGAGACACATGCAAATTCTTCTGGAATCCACAACACATATTTCTACTTTTCATGAGACCTGAAAGAGGAAGAATACAGAACATGCATAACAATCCATCTACCTTCCACAACAATAACAAAAGGGAGCATGCAGCTTAGCCCTTTGAGTCATTCTCAGTATGCATGGCTTTTGCTGAAGTCCTCCGCCACTCACTGGGATGGGGTGGGAGGAGACATTACATGGCAAAATCCTTGTTTCTTGAATGTTTTTCACACTGCGACTTTTTATTTCAGATTGACTTGATCCATCTGGGAGCCAAGTTCTCCCCCTGTATCCGGAAGGACCAACAGATTGAGAAGCTGATTCAGAAAGAGAGGGAGAAAGAGCGTCACTCTGGCTGCTGTGTGCAGAATGATAACTCGGGTTGTGTTCAGACTCTGCGTGAGGATTGCTCGGTAAGAGCACGTTCTGACAGCTGATAATATCCTCATTCAGACTGGGGTTTGAAATGAGTTTGGCACTGCATCTTCCAGAATTCCCAACCAATAGGTTTCAAGTTGAAGAAAGCTTCCATGTGAGCTTCATGAGCTTTGAGAATCATGGTTTAATTCTGCCATCTTTTTTTTCTGTGAGGTTAGTGATCACTGTTTTCTGGAAATAAAGCAGAGGAAAACCAATGTAGTAAAATAAACACTTAAATTCTATTGTAGCAATCTCCTTTCAAATATTGTTAACAGTTCCATAATTCTCAATGTTTATGGGCTATGCCTGGTCATGGGATTAATATAATTACTGTAAATTTTAGTAATAATTGAAAGCCACCCTCCATGTTTTCTAGACCTTTTCTTTTCTTTTTCTTTTTCTTTCTTCTACTGTACTTAATACTTTGTTATAGGGTAGTTATTGTACTTCAATAACATTCTCAGAGATGGTGATCATGGTCATAAGGGAGATTACACGTGGGAGAAAATTATATGAGCAGACTTCTGATGAGATTTTTATTTCTTTTAAAAACTGGATGTGTATTACAGAAATATTATTTGTGGATGCTGTTACGTAGTTTACAAAGTCATTTTTTTCTCCATAGGAAACATTAGCCACATTCGTAAAGTGGCCAGACTATAATCCACCAGCTGTTGACCCCAGCAATTCAAGCTGGAGAAGGATATCAGGAGCAGTTTGTTCTCAGGATCCCAGGTGAGACATATCCTCAGCTCAACAAAGGTCATGTGCCTTATGAATAAGATGAGAGGGGGAAAGCACACAGTGTAAATTGTTAGGGAATTTCTAACACTTCACTGCTATCTGTTTGTCTTCCAACAGGACCTGTGAGGAACCAGCTTCAAATCCACCTCATGTCTGGCCAGATGACATCACCAAGTGGCCAGTAAATATCCTTCCTTCCTTCCTACCTACCTAACTCTTCCTTCCTATCTATCTACTTACCTACCTTCTTTCCTTTGAAAGAACTGAATCTCACTGAGATTAATGGGGCTTAAATAAATCATCACTGTTAATTGTCTCACTAATTTCTATGTTGACTGAAAATGATTTTATGTGAGGATAAGAAAGAAGGAAGCTGTTTGAGGTGCTTGTCTGCCTGGTTACCTGACGCAGCACAGTTTGCTTCATAGAGAAGTCTGCCTAATGAGAGAAGGAATTGGGAGTTCCTGCATGCATGCTTGGTTTTTTTTCTAAGTAATACCCATTTACCAAATTCAAACAAGGTGGGTTCTGGTACCCTCTTTGTACTTCTTACATGGAGTGAAAGGCTGAATTGTAGCAAAAGAGTTTATTTTCACGAACTAGGATAAAATGCTAGGAAAGCATGTAGAGGAAAAATTGCAGTGTAGGCACTGTGGAATCCCTGGTGCTATCTAGCTTGGCTGTTTGCTTTAGATGTTTCATTACCCAACTAGGTAACATCATCAGTGCTGGTGAGTGTGGGTGTCTGGTGTTAATCCCTGGTTACATGAATGTTGACAAACAATCAAGCAACAAATAAGGAAATACCAAGAAGAAAACCATACCATCACCACCACCCCCAAATTGGCAGGACAAGCTGCTGTACATAAACACGGGGCAAACCTTACACTCACTAGCTGTCAGCCCTCCCAGGTAAACCAGACAGGAAATAGGACTAGAAGAACTAATTCTATTTAATTGTAAGAATCTTACAAGTCTAAAAGTACAAACTTCCCATTGCCACTTTTAACTGCCTATCAATTTGGGCAGAGCCTTTCTAAGTTTCTTTCTCTGACCACTAAGCTACCGAGACTTCTGCATCTCTTGTCTGCTTCCTAGGCATCATCTCTTCTCCTCATTCTCCAAGGTCCTCCTCACATTCCAATGGTGATGTTACCTGGTCAGGCAATGAAACATCTGCAAACAAACAACCAAGCTCAGAGAGCACTAAGGATTCCACAGTTCAACCCTGCACCAAAGATACTCTCTGCTGTTGGAATGTAGGAAATTCAGATGCATGTTTCTATGTAGCATGTGTGTGAAGAAGTGTCCACATATATAGCCATACCCTAGACCAGTGGTGAAATCCAAATTTCTTTACTACTGGTTCTGTGGGCGTGGCTTGGTGGGCATGGCAGGGGAAGGATACTGCAAAATCTCCATTCCCACCCTACTCCAGAGGAAGAATATTGCAGAATCTTCATTCCCACCCCACTCTGGGGCCAGCCAGAGGTGGTATTTGCCGGTTCTCTGAACTACTCAAAATTTCTGTTACCGGTTCTCTGAACTGCTCAAAATTTCCGCTACTGGTTCTCCAGAACCTGTCAAAACCTGCTGGATTTCACCCCTGCCCTAGTCCACCTTTCCATGCAAACAAGTCATAAGGATACAAGTAGGAATCTTTGTTTTCTGAGCCCAAGTTTCAACAAAATGAACAAACTATTTTAACTATATGCCTGCTATCTTGGGATATTGCATTGGTGGTGGTGATCTTACTTTTCCATAGCCTAAAATATAACTCTATACAGTAGTGGGTTTCACTTACCTTTGCTACCGGTTCGCAAATGTGAGTGTACGTGCATGCACAGAGCATCCGTGATGATGTCTGGACGGGTGGGTGGAGCCACCTGCTGTCACCACTACCAGTTCACCTGAACCGGGTAGAACCGGTTGAAACCCACCACTGCTCTATACTATGCAAAATTAAAACGACATTGGTTGTACTTCCCCCATCCCTTTTCCCCTTTAATTGTAAACATTTTTTATTTACAGATATGTACTGATCAGGTCAAAAGTAACCACACTGGTTTATTGCATATGGACTGTGATATTAAAGGAAGGCCATGCTGCACTGGAACCAAAGGCAGGTAAATGCTTGTGATTTGGGGAGCGTCCAAGAATTGTTTTTAGCAACCATTAAAATGTTTCTGTTCCATTTTGGGATCAATTTTAAAGCCTGCCTATACAGAAAGTTTCTCATAATTCCCTCAGCAATGCTTGAGGTAAAGTGTGTTTGATTAGCACGCATATTTAAAGTGAAGAAACATAACTTAGTATTTTTCACGTTTTGTTGTTCAGATCTGCAGTTTAATACAACATTTGAGTCTGTTACTATTGTTTTAGAATATAGACCATATCACTCATTAGAAACACTGAAATCATTAGTCACCAAGCTATTTTAAGCCCCACAAATGTAAATGAGACTTTATGTCTAATTCACTCTCTAAACTCTCACAAAAGGTTCCTTATTTAGCAGCTTTTCAACTAACAGAGTTCACTCTGTGTGATCTTAATGCATCTGATTAAGAGAGTTTATGCCCTAATAAATTTGTTACTTTAAAATGCTTAGCTCACTCAGAGAAATTCTAGAGCAGAACTGATCTTCAGGCAATTAAGAAGCTATCTGAGAATTCAGTTGGATGCTCTTAACTTGAAATAAAGTCACGTTGAATGAAGTACAATTTAGGCTTAATTTGCATAAAATGAAAACAAATAATGGCTTAAAGTAGGTTATGGGTTTTGTTTTTGATGTCATATTTAGAAATGTACTTGAAAGATATCATAGCTATGTTCACATAACATAGTATTCTTTGAATATGATGATGGGACAGTCTTTGCTAGGTAGATGAGGGAATCTGCAGTCCTTCAGATGCTGAGCTCAAATTTTATCAGGCTTTAACAGTGTGGACAATGGCTTCTTTGTGATCATTAACACAAATCTTGATTGTGCAAGACAGGAGCTTTGTCAGTCCCAAACCAAGAATGACACATGATTATTCTTCCAAGCTGTGTTCTTTATTGTTTCACACTTAAAGACAAAATCTTGCCAGACACTCCAGTATTTGTAGCTACACTCTGTGGACTATTAAGGAGGGACTGTCTTCATTCTCTTTCGTTTATGCATAACATTTGGATTTAGTAGCCTCTTACTGTTCTGAAATGCACCCCCTCCCTCCTGGGGATTCAGTACATTCTATCATATTTGAAAATTAGTTAGGTAAATTATTATTGATTGGTGAGTTGCAAAATGATTTGAAATTGGATTATTACAGGCTGAAGCATGAAACTTAAGTGCTCTGACCATCTTGGAAGCCTTTCAGGCTCAAAGCAACCTTTTGGGTCTTTGAAGCTAAAAGGATTTCCAAAAAATTCCAAATTGCTGTTTTAAGTTGGAACAAGTGTTTTGAATTCAAAACATTTTGCACATTGCTATTTTTAAATATGTACCCTGTTTTTTTACTTGTATAAGCTACCAAAGTGGCTCACAAGAATGAAATTAAATAAAAATATAAATTTATATATTTGTATACTATATAAATTATACAATTGCACTGGTAAAGTCGGTGCAATTAAAATCCATACCACTGAAATCAAGATAAAAGAAGGGATGATGAATTAAACTGACTCTATCGCTCTCTTTATATTAGCTGTGAGATCACAACTCGGGAGTACTGCGAGTTCAAGCATGGCCACTTCCATGAAGAAGCAACTCTTTGTTCACAGGCAAGTAATGTCCTCAGGCAGCTTTCCCTATTTTGACACTTTCAAAGGGAGTTGAACTTCAGATCCCAGCAGCTGGATCATTTAGTGGGAGTCAGATATGGGAAAGACTATCCCAAGATGTGTTGATGTCAAATGTTTACTCTACTTGTAGATTAAGGCTAGAAGAATAGTATTTCTTGTTTGGGGAAAGAGCTAAAGAGCTTCAGAGGAGAGACAGCACAATTATCTGATCTCTTACTGTAAGTAGTTGCTAGCAGTGGTGGGATTCAACCAGTTTGCACCACTTCGGGAGAACTGGTTGTTAACTTTCTGAGCAGTTTGGCAAACTGGTTGTTGGAAGAAATCATTAGGACAGAGAACCGGTTGTTAAATTACTTGAATCCCACCACTGGTTGCTAGGTTTTGAAAAATGCCATGGCACCACACTGTTAGAAAGCACTGTGGTAAATTGAAAAGAGAGCTAGTATGCTCAGTAATAAATCTCAGGCATCCTTTAGTCCTACTGGGTCAAGAAGCAAGACCAGTGTTTTTTCATCATTTAGTACCTGCTTATTTCACCACATTCTTCTAAAATCTGGTGTGGTTTTCAATATATTCAATATCACAGCTTTTGCCATTTCCTGCGATGATGGCTGGGGATTCTGGAAGATGTAATCCATGACTGGCAAACAGCAGGTTGGACAAGGGTTATCTACATAATTTAAAGGCTTATTTTTCTTTCTGTTCCAGGTTCACTGCATGGGTGAGGTATGTGGCCTCTTACCTTTTCTTAACCCAGAGATTCCAGATCAGTTCTACAGGCTCTGGTTGTCTTTATTCCTTCATGCAGGGTAAGGGGGGGGGAGGTTTGATGCTTTGAAACTGCCTTTTTGTGTTTTTGTTGTGTCCATACTTTTGCATTGGGAATGTCCGGATCTTATCTCTCGTTAGTTGTTCAGTTTTTCTTTGCTGCTTGTCTGATTTTCTGACTCCGGGCAGGGTGGGTGGGAAGGAGTGTCAGAAAGTGTTGATCAGAGCCAAAAAGCTAGAAATGAGGCCTAGATAACTGATTCAGGCCTGGTCTTTCCTGGCTTTGCCCTGCAAGCATTCATAAGTTATTCTAGACAGAAATTCTTCAGCATCAGCAGTTAAAAAAACAGTTTGCAACTATTCTGCACTTTAATACATCGGGGAGGGATTAATGGAAGTAAGAAAATATAAACGAAGTGATGGAAATGGGATGATCCCAGTCAGAAGGTGTCACCCACACCCTATTTAAAATATCATTAATGGTGTAGGGTGATTATACAATCAATGTTTTTTAAAAAAGTAAAATACCTTAGAATTTAATTCTTGATCCTGTCTGATAATTGGCTTGAGCAAGTGTAGCCCTTCAAACCTATCCAAATTTTTTGTTTCTTATGAATGAATTAAGTGGACCTCATTGGCTTCCCATACATCCACTGATTCTCATTTTTCAAGTTGTGTCTCTCCATAATCCCTTCATTTCAGTTGTATGAAATGATGGGAATGGTTGTGCAGGTTCCTGTTGTGCTACTCCTGTTAGGTAGTGGGAGTCAAAACTTCATCCCAAAATACTTAAGATCAAACAAGTCTATGAAGAGGCCACAATCTATCTGCTTGTATTTTACCTGATTTCAGGATCCCTTGTGGCAATCCAGGCTATTTATCAAAGTGGCAAATGTTTAGCACAACAGTTGTAACCTGTAACATTGTGCAGGCTGGTATTGTGTGCAGAGTTGAAGGAGAAGGGCTATTTTTATTTTTTTATTTTTTTTTGAAGGGGAATGTTGATCTGATTCAATTGTCTATCTCCCATAGGATTATCCATTGTCTGGTGTCTGTGATCTTCCAGATGACAGTGCTCAGAGATTTGGAAAAGCTGGCAGGCTGGCTTCGTATTACTATCATTTTTATCCTCAGTGGCATCACAGGCAATCTGGCTAGTGCCATCTTCCTACCCTACAGGGCAGAGGTAAGGGCATTACTGGGGTTTTCTCTTAAAGAAGAATCTTCTTACAGTTATATGAATTAGCTTAAAAGCAATATTCTCCAGGTGCATTGGACCATGTTTTGCAGCCCCAAATTTGAAAATGCTATTAAATCTTCAAAATCAGTAGCAATAGTAGAACATGATCACTGTGAACAGTCAACAAGAATGTTTTGCATCCAGTACTAAATTCTTAAAAGCAAAGGAATATAGAAATAAGATTAGTAAAAAGAACACATTGGCATGACCCAGCTGTGCTATCTCCTGAATAGTTGGCAGCACGCAGCTGACCTAGATTGATCTGAAAAAGCTAAGCCAGATCAGTCCAGGTTACGCCAAGTATGGGAGACCAGAAAATGTGAAAGTTGTAAACTAGACTGGGAAAGCAAATCACCTCTGCAACTGCCAGTAAAATCACATACCTGTACTCATGATGTTATCTGGAGTGTGAGCTCCTTTTGTCACTGTTATATAAATACACAATTTTTAGATTCTGAAATATTTGAGGTTCTCAGAGTTTGTTGCAAAAATCACATCCAGAAAGCACACACAGATAACCGATTCAGCAGGATTCATTAACTTCTCTTTATATACATAATAACACATACAATACCAACAGCAGTGGTAGAGAGTTACAGGCAAAAACACAGGCAGAGAAGAGAACAGCAGAGATGACTTTCAGTTTCAATTCAGCAGACAGACTAGTTCAAGACTTGCTTGCAGCTTCAGAGCTCAGAGCTTAATACAGAACTAAGCCACACCCCGATGCCTAGCTGTCTCCAGCTCCCAAACAGCCCTCATTGGCTGACTTAGTTGCTATGCCTATACATTGGCTGACCTTGTTACCATGTCTCCATTCCAGTTCATGAATATTCTGACAGAGGTCACTATTTGAGAGTACTATTTTGTTTACAGGACACTGATGTAAAAGTAGGATCTACATTCACTCTACATGAGCAAAAGGCAGAATATGAACAATAAGAAGAAATGGCTTTTAAAAACTTCTTATATAACTACTGAATTTATCTTTTTCTCATACATACACCCTTCTTTCTCTATCTCCATTCTGGCTTTGTTCAGACAATCAACTGATCTTGCACCCCAATCAAATTCAGGCTTGCCACATATGTTGTCCTAATCATTGGAGACATGAACAATTGTTCAGGTTGAGAATCCAGTCACTTCATGAAACTGAAAAACAAGCCAGCAGATTTCAGTTAACTACAGCTTTTCATTCATTCTAAAGTGTGATATTATGATTCATTCATTCTAAAGTGGATATTATATTTTGATCACTTCCGGAAATGAAGTCATGGTTTTGAAGTGAGCATCACATACTGAAATAATTATAGTTTTCCAGTGTGGACATTAAGAGGAAGGATTCTTAACCCAAAACATTTGGTCTTGTTAGCATGCAAAAGGGAAGGAATGCACAAAGGGGGGTTGGCAGGACCATAACTGTTGTTGGCATTCCAATTTAGTAAACAGAGATAGAGGTCTAAAGGTTTCCCCTGTCCAGTTGTGACTGCCTCTAGGGGGCAGTGCTCATATCCAATTCTCAATCAAAGGAGCTTCTGTTGTCTGAGAAAACATTTCCGTCATCGTAAAAATACAGAATGCAATAACTGTTCATGTAGAAGCAGTGCCTATTTATCTACTCGCATTTGCATATTTCAAACTGCTAGGTTGGCAGGACCTGGGTGACTAATGGAACCTCACCCCATCATATGTGGGTCTTGAACCTGGACTCTCAGCTTTCCAACTCACAAACTCAGTATTAAGACAATGTTAAGGTTCAAGACCTGTACACAATGGGTTGACGTTCCATTAGTCACTCCAGGTCCTCAGCCATTGTGTCACCCAGTAAACAGAGACTACTTAAATATGAGATTTCTTTGTAATTTCTTGCCTTCCACAGCCAAAGAAACTGAACAATCTACTGGAATCAGTTTCTTGAGAACCTTGTGGTTGTATTTCATATTTGGAAGTCAGGAAGCTTAAAAGTGTTTGTCTTTCAGTGATGGGGCCAACCCTCTGAAATGATCTCCTATTGCAGATTTCTCTGCCACCAACATTTTCCACCTTCCAGAAAATTTAAAAAAAAATAAGAGCTTATCCAGAGAACTTTTGAGGGTTAATATCATATACTACATTTGGGCTTTGTTTCTCCTATCCTTGTGTTTCAATATTTTATTCTACTTTCTGACTTTGTGAGCTACTAAAAACCCTGTGGCTGTGGCAGGATAGAAATATGATTAATAAATAAATAAATTGTAAAACATGTTGTATTGCTGGAAGACTGGATCTGACTTGTGTTATTGAGTGGGGAGTGATTTTTTGTGTGTTTGTTTCCAGCTTTCAGGTTGTCATGATGTCAGATTGCAATAAATTGTAAATAAAGTTTTGGTTTTAGGATTTGATGATTAGATTTATTATGATGACAGAAATATAAAAGAGATTCTTTTATTATGTATTTATAACTGTACTGGAGAAAGTGAGAAGGTATTCCTTTTGCATCCCTTTCCCTTTTTTGTCACTTTGACTTTTTCCTCCTTTGAGCTCCTCCCTTCTTTTCAGTTGTTTTCTTTCTTTTTTATTACCTTGCATTTAATCTTTAAAATTTTATTTAATTTAACATGGGGGGGGGGGGAATGAGGGGACATGTATACCATATGGGTTTGGGTTAATCAGAGAAGTGTCCCAAGTTAGCTTGCTAAAGATAGATTGTTCTAAAATCTATTTTTTTAAAATATTTTTCTTAATATTACAGATCCACTTGTAAAACTAGTGGTGCCCTTCTTTATTTGACCGTGCAGCTGAGATTATGTCATCCCATCCCTATTCTCCAATTCTTTTCCTTTAGCTTCATGTATGCTTGCCTTCCGTCATAATTTAACATAGGATTTGGTGACTTCAACACCAAACAAGTTGCTTCATAGCACTAGCATGAAAAAAAAAATCTCAACAGTTCCTCTGGCAGACAGTGTCATGTCCCTATCAGGAGTCTGACTCTGAGATGGAAGAGGAACAGCTGAGAGAGAGCGAGAGAGAGTGGCTCTGTTGGCTGTGGAGGAAACTGGGAAAGGACAAAGTCAGGCTGGGCAGAGCAGGGGAGAGGTAGAACAAGGGAGAGGGGATTCTGATGAAGACCAAAGCCCACCCCTCCTCATCCTAGGACACACAGGGAAGAATGGAGAAGAGAGCAACGTGAGTCGTGGCTTATGGGGGAGGAGGGAGCCTCAACTCCCTTCACAAGATACATCTGGAGCTGGAGTTTAACAGGAGAGGCAAATGGGAGGGGCGGTTGTCGGGAACAAACACTAAGTTCGTGTTCCCTGCTTTATCTGAGTTCCTGACATCCTCCCAACTGGTTTGATTTACTGCCATGCTACTTCAAGTCTGGACTTCTAATCTTGCTTGCCCTGCTGGATTATTACCTTATCTTGCCCTGTTGGATGTATAGTTGGAAGTTTTGTTTGCTTACAGGTTTGTGGAACAGTTTTTCTCCAGAGCGGAGAGTAAAGGGACGTTGGGGGCAAAGTTTGGAGCTAATAAAGGGACTTGTACTTATTCTCTAGCTGTGTTGCCTTTGTGCCACGCTCCGGGTCATCACAGACAGAAATCACATAAATAGGAAAGCTAGCTGTGAATCATACACATAGCAAGTTCTAATAGGTTCAATAAATTAATATGACAGATGAGATCTAAGATAATATGCTTTCAGTCTTTAAAAAGGCCCAAACGTTTAATTACTCCTTGATGCAAATCTGCATATAGAAAGCTAACATATGAAGGAAGAACAGTGTAATCTGTTAGTTTTGGGTGGGCAGGATTCTCTTTGCACTTAAACTTGGGGATCATTCAGATGTGACCTCCAGTTCCAGTTCTGAGAAAGTACTCTATTTACATTTTTATGTTGTTCTTCTGTCAATTTTAAATTTTTTAGATTTTAGTCTTATTTATATTGTGGCTTGTGTTTTATTGTTGTGAGCCGCCCTGAGTCCATTGTGAGATAGGGCGGCATATAAGCCGAATAAAATAAATAAATAAATTGGAGTCCCTTTGCTTTTCTAGTCTGAAAACCCATGGACCTCTTTGAAAGTGTTACTGAGAAATAAATTCATTAGGGAAAGTTTTCAGAAAGTGCACTAAGCAATTCTCTTGATCACAGGAGCAGTCTTCCCTTTGTCTCACCCCTCTGCTTCCTCCTTGTTCTTGGCACATGGCTGGTGAGTCAGCTGGCCTGGCCCGCTGCCATCTGATTTCTGGCCCAGCGCAGACTGGGAAGCCGGCGGGTATTTTTGATGATGTCACTGCTGACATATGGCAACAAAAAGAAGTGCTGATTCAGCTTCTTTGACTGCTGATTTGAAAGGGAGTGGAGAAGAGTGGAAGGTTTGCTGAAAGGCTGTACCAGCAGATGGAAACAACCCTTCCCTTTGGTTTCCCACGTCCCTTCCTAGTAGCCTAAGCAACAAAACAGTATACACAATGTGATGCATAGCTTTCTGGACCAGTGGATGCCTACTCTTACATACTAGTTGCAAGCCTGTAACTGAGAGCCTTTGGTCTTGATGTGGTCTTCAAACCACAGGCACCACAGAAATGAGGGCAGCTCAGCAGCCTTTCCAATCCAGTGCAATGTTGGCCTGGGTAAACACACAGAGATGCACCTGCTCTGATGATGCCCTCTCGTGCGCACGCACCCACATAGAGGTAATCTGAGGGCAGAGCAAAAACAGAAGTCTTAAATGGTCATTGTTTGTAAACAGTTGGAAAGTCTCATTTTTTTTTTAATTTTATTTATATGCCGCCCTTCTCCGGAGACTCAGGGCGGCTTACAATGCATTAAGCAATAGCCTTCATACTTTTGTATATTTTATACAAAGTCAGCTTACTGCCCCCACAAACTGGGTCCTCAGTTAACCTACCTTAGAAAGGATGGAAGGCTGAGTCAACCTTGAGCCTGGTGAGATTCGAACTTACAGTAATTGCAGACAGCTCGTTTAAATCACTATGCTTTTAGTGTGCTGAGCTAAATCAGGCTCCAGCAAAATTGGGGAATTCAAGCAAAATTGTCAGAATTCATTTAAAATGAAAACTCTAGCATAACAAAGGGTGGGGGTGTAATTCAGAAAAAAACAGCTAAAGTGCTAAATGATTTTGTTGTTTGGAGGCAAAGGTTATAGGCTATATCAGTGATGGCTAACCTTTTCCGGACCGAGTGCCAAAAGCATGCGCGCGCATGCGCACACCCAAAATATAATGCGTGTGCAGCCCCTGCGCATGTGTCCCAGCCCCTGTGCATGTATGTGCGGCCCCTGCATGAGCTTCATGCATGCGCACGCACTCCGGACAGAGACCCAAAGACCAGCTGGCCGCAGGAGGCACACACGCATGCGCAATGGAGCTGAACTGATGCAACGGCTGGTGTGCGCACAGAGATGGCACTGTCTGCCACCTCTGGCAGGCGTGCCATAGGTTCACCATCACGGGACTATAAACTGCTAGTATCAGGTATGGTAGAATAGCACCTGTGACACCTCCATTTCATCTATTCTTAATTTAAAAATGAAAATTTGCTTTGCAGTGAAGAATATTTGCACAACCTCCAGTCAGAATCATTAGAGGAAGATTTGTATTAAGGAAATGGCTCTCATTATAAATTGTAGTGCCTGTTCATAACTGGGAAGAATCTACGGGCTTGAAACTGAAGTATAAGAGATTAATTAAATGATGTTTTCTATTAAGTAAATCAAATTCTGGGGCTGTGCAGTGCTTCAGATTTGACTTTGAAAAGGTGCTTTACAGTATGAAGGCAACTCGTTGAAGAAACCATCTTTGATTTTAGGATCATGGCAACTCACTAAAGTAGCTACTTTTGTTTTCTGATCCTGAAAAAGGTGCAGTTGTTTCAGTGAGAAGTCAGTAGCAAATATTTTGCACAGATAGACAAGTTTTCTTTTATTGATCTGCGGAGATGGGTGATCTGCCTTACTCTATGTGAGGCAGAATTGAGACAAGATAAAGTTCTCCTAGAAGTAGTTTTCTATCTCCATGTGCCAGGCCAGCACGTGTTGGGTCTGTTTTTGTTACTCACATGATAGTACCCATGCCTTTTGACGGATATAAGAGATTGTTGGCTAATCTGAAGTTCTAACAGGCTGTAAAGGAGATCATTTCTCTAATCCCTTCAACAGCATCAGCCGCTTCTCAGGTGCTGTTTTGTTGGGAACATGAGGCAGCAAAGTACCAACTCGTGGATAACCCCTGCGTATCCTGCCTGCAGTGATACTGTAGCATCATGACAATGTCCCCATATTTTAAACTGAAAAATTATGATGATGTCCCACCTTCATTTATTTGAAAACTGGCATAATTTAAGGTAGAAATCCTTCAGCTGACACTCCGTCTCTTATCCACAAGAGAACAGTTTTTATCTTTTAGTTTTCTAGCTCATTAGGGCATGTCAATTTATTTTTATTAGATTTTAATCCCAATTTTATTATTATTATTTATTTTTATTTTTTTATTTATTAAATTTATATACCACCCTACTCCTGAGGGACTCAGGGCGGTGAACAGCCAAGATAAAATACATGTAATACAAACATTTAAAAATATTAAATACTATGGCCCAAAAAACAATTTAAAACCACAATTTAAAAACCCAATTTAAAACAATTTAAAAGAGGTTAGGCCAGGCCAGCCTGCTGGAAAAAGAACGTTTTAAGGGCCCGGCGGAAAGCGCGCAGATCCGGGATGTTCCGTATCTCTGGGGGAAGCTCGTTCCAGATGGTAGGTGCCCCCACAGAGAAGGCTCTCCCCCTGGGGGCCGCCGCCGACACTGTTTGGCCAACGGCACCCTGAAAACTCCCTCTCTATGGGAGCGTACTGGTCTGTGAGAGGCTACTGGTGGCAGAAGGCGGTCTCGTAGGTACCCAGGCCCTAAGCCATGGAGCGCTCTAAAGGTGGTAACCAAAACCTTGAAGCACACTCGGAAGACCACCGGGAGCCAGTGCAGCTCGCGCAGGAGGGGGGTCACATGGGAGCGCCACATCGCTCCCATAACCACCCGTGCGGCCACATTCTGGACCAGCTGGACCCTCCGGGTGCTCCTCAAGGGGAGCCCCATGTAGAGAGCATTGCAGTAGTCTAGGCAGGAAGTGACGAGAGCATGAGTGACCGTGTTTAACGAGTCCCGATATTGATTTATTCATTGTTTTTTACATTTTTGAACTGCCCATCTCCATCAGAGAGGAACTCTGGGTAGGGCACAATAAAATAGAAAATTATCTTAAAATATAAAAACAGTACATACAAATTAAAAATTTAGAAATTTAAAAGGAGGCAAGGATGATTAAACATTGTTAAAATTAGTTAAAAGGTGAAGGGAGGGCTTTCGAGGACCAGCCAGCCTACAGCTGCATGCTGCTCTGGGCTCCTCAGAGGAAGCCGCAGAAATTATTTTAACCACTTTTCAGAAGGCCAGGAGAGTGGGGGCCTGCCTCACCTTTGGAAGGGCATGAATATTCCAGAGGGAGGGGCAACAGCAGAGGAGGCTGTCTTTCTAGAGTCCGCCAGTTGGAGTTCTTTAACTGACAAGAGTTTGCAACATATCTTTCCTGCCTGACCAGGTGGGATGAGCCAATGTAATGTGATGAAGATAGTTCTGTAGAGCTTTATAGGCCACAACCAACACCTTGAATTGAACCTGGAACCAAATTAGAACCCAATGCAATTCACAGAGCAAAGGTGTTACATGCAACCCTTCTTTGGGCACCTAAAATTGTTTGAATGGCCACATTCAATACCAGCTGAAGCTTCTGGAAGCTTCACTTAATAAGCAGGTTACTAACTTAACAACTGTAGCAATTCACTTAACTGTGGCAAGAAAGGCTGTAAAATGGGACAAAACTCACTTAACAACTGTCTCACTTATCAACAAAAATGCTGGGCTCAATTGTGGTCATAAATCAACGACTACCCGTAATACCTTCTGCAACAGTAGTTCCAGTGATATTTCTGTGTCCTGCAAACCTATAAGCCTCTTTACTCAGCCTTTCCCATAATCAAGTAATACGTCATATTCTTAATCACTGCAATATGACTGGAATTTCTGGTACAGAGTTAAGAACTACACTTTTTCTTGAAAAGAAAATGCCTCTTGGATCAAATTGAACTCCAGTTGATATGTCCATTTTGTTTTCTTGTTAATAAAATGAAAGTGCTTATTCCTCATCCATTCAGATATTAACCAAGGTCAGCTCTGCTTAGAATTTTTTTTTAAATATCAGCCAATATAAACAAGTGAGCAACACATGCTTGAAAATGTATGAGTGAAAATTCTTGAGTTTATATTCTGGTTCTTTTATCTTGTTCAGTGAATGTCCTTTTCTAGAATTTTAAATGCTGCAAAAACTCACAGGCAAAGGAAACATTCATACTGAACAAACATGTTCCGTGCCTTTAAAACAAAGTAGAGAAAATATGCAGTGCACGGCTTTTGGAATTCTTTCCAAATCTTTTCCTGGATTGGTCATAAGAGGCATGTACTTAGAATACTGTACTGTGCTGTAATATCTTGCATTTGTTTGTGTATACATGTGTACAAATCAGAATATGTGCATGTGTTGCTGTTTGTCTGTGTGGGTCTAATCAAGGTAGATGTGTGTCCTGTGTGTGTGTATTTGACACCCTAATCAGAGCAGCAAGTGCATATGTGTTGTTTCAGATATTACAGTATATGCACGTATACTGCTCTCCCTGTGTATCAATGGTGTGTATTTACATGTGTGCACCAGGAAGGAGAGTATAATTATGCTCTAAGGCAGGGATGGGAAACTATGGCCCCTTTATGACTTGTGGACTTTTAACTCCCAGAATTCCTGAGCCAGCTGGAGCTTCAATTCTGGGAGTTGATTCCACAAGTCATAAAGAGGCCGTTCTCTACCTCTGCTCTAAGGGAAACTTAAAACGGAGGAGTTGTCAACATTCTGAACCATTGGCTCTCCCATGTACTTATGTACTGGGGACATCTTCGGGGGATCTATTTTCTGTAGAATCTTCAAGTATATCTAGCTCATTTCAAATGCACATTTTCTTTAGTCCTAAGAATGGACAAAGACCAAAGCCTTTTAATGTAATTTCTTTCTGATATGTTTCATTAACATTTGTGTGTGTACTTGTTTTCTTAGAAGAAATAAAATAAATGCCCTGTTATAGCTGAGCAGCTAATTCTGTTTGTTTGTTTGTTTGTTTGTGGAACCATTAATTTTGCCCATCTCACATGTTCTGACAAAGTTGGCAAGCTCTAGTGCCCAGCAATTAAGTAGTGTCATCTTACAGGACCCTTTTCTGCAATGGCATTTGCCTTCTGAAACACCATTTTATGACTCCCACTGTGATCCTATTTAAATGAGCCCTTAAAACCTGGCTGGATCCCCAGACTTTGGGATAGAGGGGGCAAGTATGATGTTTTGAATGATTTTCAGCTTCTTCTTTTAGTTTCTTTTTGTAGCAGTACCTTGCTTTTAAACTATTATTCTTTTTTTTTTTTTTGCATTTGTATTTTGTATTTGGTGAGCCACCCAGAATTGTGATAAATTAGGGCAGCCCATGACTTCCATAAATACATAGTATTTCACATCCTTCACAAGATTTAGACAAAGCCTACATTCATTCATCATCAGGAATATATACACATAAACTGAATTCTGAGCATTGCTTTATTCTGTTTACATTTGAATGTGAATGTCATCATTTTCACAACAGAAAGAAGAAACAGCTATTCACAAGAATACTTGTTTATATTGAGCAATTCATATTTTAATGTAAAAGTGTTACCAAAATACAGAATGCAAAAGAAGTTTGCTTGCAAATGGCAGCTAACTTAGAAGTAGTGTAAATAAAGATATTGTTCTATTAAAAGCATTAATAGAAACATATATAATTGTTTTAAATTAAGTGTTGTATACTTCTCTGTTAGTTTCATGTGAGATGGTGGATATACAAATATGATAAATAAAGATGTTTCTGAATTTACATAGCCTTTAAAATTGCAAACTAGTATGGCAATAGGATGAACTGAAGACTGCTAATGAAATAAAATAAAATGCAGCTTGACCATTTCATTCATCTGTTTATGATTAAAAACACTTAGCTTTTGCATGGATGAAATGAAATTTTAAAAAGTTACATGCTTCCCAGCCCTCTGGTATTTTTACAATTGTATTTTAGATCTCTTTTTATTTTGAATCAAACCATTGATTCATTTATCAATAGCCTGTTTCCTGACCAATATAATGGATGTTATATTAACTCCTACTTACCAAAGACTGAAATCTATCACAACTGGCTCTCACATTGTGGCTAGATTTGAACTACAATTTTGGAGGAATATTGTTATTAAAAACTGCTTGCCTTGATAACTTCTTCTAGATCAGAGAATTATCTCAGGAAAAGATTGGTTGTTCAAGATCTGAAGTGTGCTCATGCCCCTTAATTAACATACTGTGTTATGGTTCTGACAGAAGCAGTAGTAGGATAAGAATTTTTGGCAATTTTCTGAGGAATACTCTTAAGCTATCCTAATTGTCAAAACTTTGGAGATAGAATACCTGCTAGCTTATGTGTATGTGGGGTGTGGGGAGGAATGTCTCTTTGTCCGTCAAGGTATCCTCCTATAATTAATTTATTTTTTTCTTTCTATCCTAGGTGGGCCCAGCAGGATCCCAGTTTGGCTTGTTAGCCTGCCTTTTTGTGGAGCTGTTCCAAAGCTGGCAGGTCCTAGAGAATCCCTGGAAGGCTTTTTTTAATCTTTCTGGGATTGTTCTTTTTCTCTTTGCCTGTGGCCTTCTGCCATGGATTGACAATATTGCACATATATTTGGTTTCCTCAGTGGCCTATTACTTTCTTTTGCCTTCCTGCCCTATATCACTTTTGGTACTGCAGACAAATACCGCAAACGGGTGATGATCATTGTCTCACTACTGATCTTCGTTGGTTTGTTTGCATCTCTTGTGATCTGGCTGTATGTGTATCCCATTAATTGGCACTGGACTGAGTATCTAACCTGCTTGCCTTTCACAACCAAGTTTTGTGAGAAGTATGACTTGGACCAGACCTTGCACCAATGAAGCATTAAATGGATTTAGTAGAAAGGATTTTGAGGAACAAGGACAAAGGCAGCTATGCCTGTATAAAGCAGAACATCTTCATTTCCAGTTTCCTGTTTGGAATTTTTAAGTATCATTCATGAAACAGCATGCACCAAGTGCTGAAGTTGAGCAAGTGGGTAGTCTCTGCCATCTTTTGTGAGGTAAAATATAACTAGGTGTAACTCTATGGCAATCCTAAACATCAATTAACCATTACCTGGAGAGTTACGAGTATAAATCAGGGGTTCATATCAGAACATTTTCAACTTATGTGCCTTGCATCAGAAGGCAGTCTCCATAAAGCTTTGTTCCTGAGATCCCTTCCAGACATGAGCTCAGCCTTTGAGGTAAAGTTTCTTTTGAAGAACTGGCAAAGAATCCAAAGACATCCTTCACCTGTGGGGCCGATTGGGCATTTGTGAGATGGAGGTCAGCCAGACAATGAATTTCAAAGACTGTATTAGCTATGGACATCCTGTTGAAGTGTTTCCATTGACTATCTGCCAGTCTCTATGTTTTCCTACTTGAAATCCCTCCTTTTTATGCAAATCCTGGTTTGGGGTTCCTTTCCTAGTGCCTTTTGGCGCAATATGGTGCTTGGACCTTGTGGCAGTCCTCCCTGCCTTAGTGCCTTTTTATGGTACTAGGAATTGTACTGTGAAAATAAACCCCATCTTTTTGTACAAGGGGCATTTTTATATGCAAATTCTTGTTTTACGTTCACAATCTCTGTACGTCACTAGGGTCAAATACTTTTTGACCAAGAACATTGCTTTTAAAGGCACCTTGTCCTCAGTAAGAAATGCGGGTAGTTATTCCAATATTTAGATTGGGTTGACAACGCAGCAACCTGGGATTTCTTTAAAAGAACACTTGAAGTATGACTCCTTTCTAAAAGGAAAGGAAGGTAATCAGATTCTCTAGTGACAAAATGAGAAGTGTAAAAAATATTTTTGGTATAAATAAATGAGTTTAAATTCTATGAGGAGTATATGTTTTGTGTGTATGTATTTCTAATCCTCAATTAGAATTATTGAAGCTGGAGGTACATCTTCCCAGAGAACATGCTGTAGCTATATAGCATGATTAGTTTAGAATTCTGACTCATTGTTTTGCCCTGAGCAACAAAGCATTCCAAAATCTTACTGTGCTCTAAGTGGTAATTTATTACAGCCTTTGATTGAGAATATTTTTCTATAATTATTGTTGCTAATGTGTAAATATTAGACTGTTCCTTTGATGAAACTGAACAATGTGTCCCAGTTGACACTGTTTATCTACTTTTCATTAAAGATCATTTTGGAAATCATTTCTTTGCATCCAAAGTATATTAATTTTAATGCTTAACCCGTATCCCACTTACTCCCAAAATTGGTTAAAGCTTGTCATTCCCCTTGCACTGCACTACACTGCTGTTCCTTGCAAATCTTTGATTGACAAGTATCTTCACAAAAGTGCCATGATGATACAATATATGTATCATGAAGCCCTGTGGCTCTACTGTCTTGATCAGTAATTTTTTGAAGTGTTCTTACTCCCTGCTCTTGGAATCTTGTTCATTATCTGTATCGTGTACCTGTGGAGTAACCGAGTAATGGAAGTTATTCTGATGATGATCCTTTGCCATCACCTCCAATCACAATCTCAACATGACTGTATTCTATAAAATAACTTCTCAGTAAGTGTCATAGTCTGATTGATTACATCATGGTATAGGAAGAGGGGAAAAGATCAAGAACACGTTAGGAAAAAAAGACATTTATTGCTGACCTGACAAGTGGTAAATGGCACACGCAATAACATTTAGAGAATGCTTCCTTATTCAGTGGTAATAACTTTTAACATTTTCCAATGCACAAGGCTGACCGAGTAATGAATTCAAATGTGCAACTACTTTATAGTCATTGATTACACACAATGGGTTATAAATTTGACATCTGCTAAATAGTTTCCTTGGAGCTAATCTCATTGAATTTAGCAGTACTTACTTTGAATAGTCTTATACTGCCTTAGTAAAGGAGCCTTTTCCCAGTCCCACACTAATAAAAGCAAACAAACAGGTGTCTGCTCTGTTCATAAGGAACAGAGTGGCAATCATGTACTATGACTTATACAGGTAGCCCTCAATTTACTAGCACAATTGGGACTGGAATTTTCATTGTAAATTGAATCAGACAATTTTTACGATTATTAAACGAACCACCAAGGTAGTGTTAACTGCTGTTCATTGTGCAGGTTGTAAGTCACTTTTTCCAAAGCCACCTTAACTTCGAACCATTGTTATATGAACAGCCTGAAATGGAGGACTACCTGTATCATGCAAATTAGTAGCATTCCTACTGAATAGATTAGTTAACAGATTGGCCCTTGCTTTACTCCACTGCCTAATCTCGAGTTCAGGCTTGTTATCAACTTCATTTTTACAGATAAAAAGTTATTACTGGTTTTCTAAAACCAAGAGGATGGCAGGCAAATAGATGATGATCTGGCTTTAAATGAAAAATTTATACACACAAATATTTCCCTTTACTCACAACTGATAGAACTGAACAATGACATACATATATACAAAGACAAATAAAATAGTACATCTATTTTTTCTTCTATGTCAAGGGGATCTTCATGGGTAGAATTCATTGCACATCATATGCATTAAGGGACAATTAAATGATGAAGTATTTACAGGAATTCTGCTCGGAAGGAAGTCTGTCATGGCTTTATCGCTAAGGCAGCATATATTTATAAAACATGAAATTACATACCTTTACATACCAGTATAACAAGGTATAAATTGCTCTCCAGTGAACAAAAAGCAATAACTTACAGTAAGTTTTGTATAAAATACACTTAGTTACTTGAAGACTATGAAACGGAAAGTAACCAATTTTATGAATTCAAAACTCCTTGTAAATAGAGCTGTCATTATTAATGAAACATGAATGGCAAAATGCATAATTTATAATGACTCTCTGCAGTACTCATACCTGTTACTACCAAATCTTAGTAGTTAGAACTGCAAGCAGCTATCATGTTTTGCTGCCTTCATGGTTTAAATTTGAGAAAATAAATTATTGCATTATTCCTTATTCTATTTTACTGTCATGTTCACCCAGTTTTCACCTAACACTTTTTTTCCATATGGTTTGCTCAATGCAAAGTGGTCTAGTTGTCACATCAAACTAAGCAACAACATGCTAAAGTTCATTACAGCTTTACCCTCACGTTAGAACTTGACTAGTGCAAGACACAAGAGAGAAGTCAGGCTTAGCTATAATTTTTAAAGGTAGCCTTGCTTGTAATCTTTACATTCTTCTTATCTTACAATTGAATGACTGTAGCAGCTTACAGTGCATTGTCACTTGTAGATCTCTTAAGCATCATATAGTAAAGATGGTGAAACTTTCAAAGGGTGGGATCTATCACTACTTCCTTTTCAGACTGAGTAGGTTTACTCGCTCGATACTGCTGAATCAGAAGGCTCTTATACTCATGGACAACCAAGCACTTCCTGGATTCATTAGACTTCAGCTCCATCTGAAGGACTGAGAATCACAGCAGATATTATTTTGTTTTCTAACCAGATAGTTGGAAATTAACAAGAAGGGGAAATATCTCAGCAGCCACTATTTCTGCGCATAAATGCATGAGCCCGAATAGCGCAGTTCATCTCAATGAAATTTAATGAACCAATAGTGATCTCACAGGGGCCTAGCACTTTAAAGCCACACTTAGTATAAAAGGGAATGAGAAAGTCCTCACACATCAGTGTGGCTCGACGCACATAGGGTAGAGAGCATAGGTACTGTAGGTAGCGCCACATCAAGATAGATCCTTTGCCTTGCTGGCGGAAAGTGCAATGTACTGCCAGAACATGTATGTGGACTATGGTACCATCGGGCTTGTGTAGAGTCAGTGCATCCTGCCATGAGAGAAGAGAGAAGAAACTGCTTTTTAGAGATTAGTTTTTGAATCTCTTCCTGTTGACAACTATATTCATCTCAAACTATTTGCCTCACCAGATCCTTGGGTCATTAGTCTCTCAGTAAGAATCATACAATTCATTTATTCACACAGGTTTTTTTTTAACTTTTGCATAGATGAGCTATGATTTCAAGGAATCCAGTAATTTCAGACCAGGATTTTTGCATTCTCAATCTATCTATCTTAAGTTTCCATAAACTTATTGAATATATTAAAGCTTCATTGTAGATGAGCTAGACATCTTGTGGTGTCTTGGGCACATCCATGTGTTTTCCTTGACAACAATAGAACTGTAGTTGGCCATTGTTTATTTCCAATGTTTTCTTCAACTTCTCAATTTTGTCTAAAGCTCTGGGAGTCCCTGATTCTACCCAAGTACTAATCAAGCCTGAACCTGCTAACATTTTTGTGCCTGGAAAAAGTTGTCCAGAAGCTGGCCCTGATGAAACAAAGACTACTGCATTTCAACAAACCTATTCTCCCATAGTCCAAAGAAATTCTGTAAAGTTCTTTTGATTTAATTTCTAACTAAATGTAGTCTAGTCCAATGTGATTATTGTGCTGCAATTTTATGAAAACACAGCCATCTTTCAGCATCATAGTGTAGGTGCATTAATATGTGTGTGTGTGTGTGTGTGTGTATGTATGTATAGAAACGGGAGACATGCAAGGAACAAGTCGTTCAGCAGTTTGCTCAGAGGTGCAAAAGTGTGAAATACTGCTCTTCAGATTATCTGAAGTGTTTCTGCTTATTTAACAACAAAATAGAGTCTGGAAGTTTGCAAAAATGCAATTTTATATAAATAGAACATATTTTCTAAGTGCTTGGTGTGCAGATGGCTGTGTATGTATTTGTAAGTGCATCTATCTACCTACATACCTACTATTCCTCCCTTGTTGGTAATAAGAGATGCTGAATTATTTCTTTTTAAAAATAGGGTTCAGATTCTGTTCTCATTCATTCTCTCCAAATACTGTATAAAATGACAAAGACATATTTGGCTTACCTGACTGAGTCTTTCCTGATCCCAGAGGGAGCCAATAATGAAAGCAACTAGTTGGCCTTCTTCAAACAGGCCAAGTGACAACTCAGGACATAGGTTAAGAAAATGGCGAATCTCATCCAGGTGGAGGGGGCAATCTTCTGACACTGAAATAAAGGCTTGAGGGAAGAAGAAAGGGAGATGTTGAATTTTGTCCTGCTGATTACAGTAAGATTAAACTTCCAGAAAACTAGGAAAATATTGGCCCTGCCCAAGAAAAAAATGAAACTAGGTGACAGGATGAATCTGACAAACTCTCGAGTCTTGAAACTGAGATTTCAATAATCCAATCTGGTTTCTTCTTATTACAAGGTTTTCTATGAGGGGATTTAACTGATGCCTTTCATTGCAATGGGCTTTCTTTTATCAACTATACCAGGATTCAGTTACAGGCAGAGCTAGCAGACAAGCGTTCAAATGCATAAAGTCATACATTTTTGGGAACTGAGTTAATCTTTAGCCTAATTACTATTCCAGAAATTATTATATTTCAAATGCATATGTGCACCACATTTATGCTGGGGCATAGTCTAAATCACACTAATGCTCAGGGTTAGCTGAAAATCCCAGACTATCTATGAAAAAAATCAGTTGCATCATATATGTCTCTACCGGTCTGTCTCTAAGAAATACAAATGGGGGGGGGGTGTTTGGTAAAATATGGAACATACATCGATTATAGAGCTGCTGCCATCTGCAAACATTAGAACTGGGAAACAAAATGTACTCTCTGTAGTTAGCCAGAATTCTTCCCCTCTATGCCTGACCCACTTGTAGTTGAGTGAGATGCTGTTCTGTTCAGTTTCTGCTTACTGCTTAGAAAATAAACAGTTTGCTTTTTATCTTTTTGAATACAATATTAATTAACTGTATCAAATAAAACTTATATATAAGGCTTGATGCAGTTTTTATTGATGCACTGTTAATTTAACTATCGATATCATATTATTTTATGGCTGAAATTCTGGTGAAAATCTGAATATACAGTATTTTACTGTCACTAAGTCTTTCCAAGCATTGGCTTTTCTAATACTTCAGATGAATCTTTAGAGGGGTATTTGTTCCCCAATAATTCCCTATTTATTATAATATTTTTCCTTTATTTGTTTTTTTGGGAAGAGGGGTGCTTTCATATCTGTTGACTCCTGGTGATCGCCTGGACGAGTCCCTGCCATTTTCTTGGCTGCATTTTCAGAAGTGGGTTTTCATTGCATGTTTCCTAGAGCTGAGAGAGATTGTCCCGAAGTCACCCAGCTAGTTTCTTTCTTTAACATAGAACTAGAACTCATTAGAACCGTTTCTAATCTGGTGCCTTTCACCAATATACTAAACCAGTTCTCTTTTTGAATTTAGACATACTGTGTATTATTTTGCCTTCCTACTAGCTAGTTTGCTTTGACTTCTCAGCATTTGGGAACATGGGAGATAACAATCGTGTGCCATGCTTGATAGATGTATTTGGAGAAAAAGTGCAATAAAGATGAAATTCTGCTTTTTAATTGAACTGGCTGCATCTTACGATACTATACCATACTATTGCTTCCTTGCTTTTCTTCATATCACACACTCACTCGCACACCAGCGTGTAATTATCTTATTCAAAAGCCCATTAATACAGTATAGTTCTTCCATATCATGAACATGTATTTTGTAAGATTAAACACAAGAAATAGATTTTACCTTCTCTCTCAATTTCAAATACTCCAATGGCATCTTCAGGTGTGAGACACCGGAATTCGCTTGCAGGAAGAGTGTGTCGACGCTGGCTCCTAAGGGAGTTTTGTGAAGGTCTGAGATAAGAGGATTTGAAAAATGGCAAAGCACTGATCATAGACATTTTCTGCCTCTTCTGTAACTGTTTCTCCTCCTCCTTTTGGGATAGTTGTTTAATTCAATTGCCTCCAGCACAATTAGTCAGCAGATGAGAAGACCTGCAGAGATTGCAATGTTTTGTTGTTAAGAAACTGGCATGACCACTAGTTTCTGATCCTTGCTGTCATACACAGTGTATATGTATATGTATATGTATATGTATATGTATATGTATATGTAT
>WNWU01000040.1:5805848-5861796 GCA_012654045.1 Ptyas mucosa | reverse complement strand
TGTATATGTATATGTATATGTATATGTATATGTATATGTATATGTATATGTATATGTATATGTATATGTATAAACACAAGAGAAACGTAATTATTCTATTGAGACTCCTAAGTAAGATTGAGTAAGAATAAAATAAAAGTAAGATTTCTATTACAATACATGCAGCCTATTACACATTTCATGATCTGTCTACTTTCTGATCTGTGAAATAGGTAACTTGAAGTAGAGGATGACACACGTAAAATTCAGCTTCTCCATTTTTCTCAAAGCTGCTATATTTGTTATTGATGGATGAATCATCAGGCATGCTATGTACCTTCAATTACATAGTGAAGCATAGAGTTTGTGTAAATTATAGGTTCTTGTCCCAAGTTGATATTTTACCTCCTGATGTACTTGCAGGAAAGGAGGTTTAAGACCAAACTATTAGCTACCTCTGAACAAGTTAATTCTGCCTCTTCACTAGAATGATCCAAACATTTAACCTTGCTTTCTTATAATGCCATGGAACTAAACACAATCTAAAATAAGCTTTTAAAAATATGTATCACTCGCCTTATTTTTTTTAGACAGCTGTTTTATTTTCTTTTACAAATATTTTCTGAATATCTTCTGAACAATTAAATTGCTAATCATAGATATACTAGCATATATTTACATATATACATCTATATATTCCATGTTGGATGGTCTGTGTAGTTTGAACAGATGTCTGATGAAATATTACATCTACAAAAATGCAATAGCCAAACCATATTTTGGGTTTTGATTTATTCATATTGTCCATTTTAGGTAATCATTCCAGACAATGAGTCTATTTTAGGCCAAAACTATTAGATTTTGGGCTGCAGCTTTAAAGTGATACACACCCAGTTCAAATTCCTTCATGGACTTTTGCACAACTATGGATATGAATAGCAAAATCTAAACCTTGTGAATAATCATCAGAAGCAAAATCAGAGATGTAGAAAAAAAGAGAAAACCAAAATCCTTGCACTTATGCTGTTACTGATGCTTGTTTAGCTGATATAGGATCTGCTAGGTATAGGCTAGCTCTAGTTCATGAGAACCAAAGAAAAAAACAAGCAAAATGCTCATAAATGCAGTACCATGTCAGAAAAAGTGGGCTGTATCATTTGATTAACAAAGTTACAGATTATTGTAACTACAAAGATTTGTGCTATTTAATCCATGTGAACATCCATATAAAACTGATTTTTATGGGGCTTTATGACTACAACTTAACATTGTGAGAACGGCATGCTATATGCATGTGTATGCTCTAAATACTGTTTCTAACTATGCTGTTTCTGAATGTGGTTTCTGGTATGAAAAGGAACTGAAGAACAAAACAGGCGAGGGAAACTAGTAAATCCATTATAAAGCTAGCAATTAAACCTGAAAAGTGATCATTAAGTGGATTTCTTAAGTGGCCTCATCCCAACCAAACTTCTAGGAACTAATTCCTGGCCCTTGCAATTTTATGTACAAGGGTGCTCTACAAGGGTGCTCAAGAGGAACTAGCAGCAGAGATACAGGTGGCATCAACCCTGCTACAATAATATCTAAGCCTGCTTGATTTGGGTTTGAGTAAGATTTCCCCTACAATACATACAGCTTATTGTACATTTCATGATCTGTCTACTTTCTGATCTGTGAAATAACTTGAAGTAGAGGATGGCACACGTAAAATTCAGCTTCTCCATGTTTCTCAAAACTGCTATATTTGTGGCCTGGAACAGAACACAGTTGACGGGCAGACTGTATTTATATAATATCTATTCCTTTTAACTTCCACAAAACATTTTTTCCATAATCTGGGTAGCAGATTTAAGCTTTTTTCTCAAACTTCAAATAAAAAGGTTCAGTCACTTCTGTGTGAATTTATTTTACTATTAACAACAGTATTTCTGAACTTTTAGAATTTCCAAAACTAACAATAAAGGATTTAAATTTAGCAATAGTGTATAAACAATCTGAGTGGATTGTCTTCTATGTTGAATGTTTATACAACTAGGTCAGTGAAATTCTTACCCAGTTTACTGATCTATAGTAGGATCTACTCAGCATATCTCTGGAGGTTAATTACTATGCAGCCCCTCTGCCCTGCCCCAGCAAAGTAAAAAAAAATGTGCTACTGTGTGCAACATTCTTTACCTATGCAACATTCATAAGAAGAAACAAAAAGTAATAGAAGCACTGCTGCAACATTACATATTACAGGGTACCATAACCCCTAACCAATGGGCCTAAATATTTTTTTTTCTGTCCAAAGATAAGGGATTTGTTCAGGCTATGCCTTAATTTTTATATAATTATTTTTGAATTCAACATGTGCAATGTCATATAAATGGGCCTTTCTCACTAATAATCATTTTCCAGAGATTGTTTGCATCTGTTGACATTAGTAAACTCTAAGATGAAATTCCACCTCTGAAAAATTTAACTGTAAATTGTAGTTTACAGTTAAATTTAGTGGAATTAGTAATTTTGTTTTATTGGGAAATGCAAGGATATTTCTGACAGTAGGTCACAATTTAGTTTCCAGAAAAGTATTCATATTTTATTTTCTCCAAAACAGAAAGCATTAAAAATTATTCAGTATGATTTATTTATTAATCACTGTTTAAAGACATGTAATTTATCTATACCAATTGGTACAGAAAATTCTTTTTGTAAATTGCACAATTGTGAGAAACAAATTATCTTGGACGAGAAAATAGCTTGTCTGTAACATCACTTGTCTGGTCTAGAAAAACTATTGTTTAAACTCTACTATTCACTTTGGGCTTATGTATTATATAAACATATTAACTTATATAAATTAATCTGACAATAAATTGTTTGAAGTTATTAAATCATACTCCAATCCTGAATTCATTTTCTTAAAAGTACCCTTTTTTCAACAGAATTTATTCTCTAAATTCTAAATAATTCTAAATCCTTGGAATTTTAGGATTTTAAGATTTAATTCCCTGCAGTTAACCATCAAGCTTCTCTCACAATAACTTGAATTTTCTTGTATACTGAAAGTCCAACAACAAAAAATTATTGTGTAGTTACATGCAAGTGCTATGTAAAAAGAATGATAATATTTAATTGTTAACAGATTGATGTTACAGTTAAAATATGCAAAATATCAGAACAGAATTTTTTTGTTGTTGTTAGTTGTGAAGTCGTATCCAACCCATCGTGACCCCATGGAAAGTAATATTTTTTAGATTTGTAATATAAGCAAGGGATAGCAATGAGGAATGAATCTTACCTTCATATTATTATACTTTTCTGCGCAGATGATCTGATTACTTAATATATTACAATTTAACATTTTGTAATGAACAGATACTATCTGCTATAGGAGAAACAGTTCAAATTAACTTCTGAAATGAAACTTTTCTTGACCTTGGAAAACAACTTCATTAAATTAAATTGGATTGCAGTATCTTTCTTACCTGTGTGTTGAGTTTTCTTTTAGTAGTCTATTAACTTCTCAAGAATGACACTCGGCAGAATTGCTGCTAGAGAGAAGGACAAAGAAGACTGCAGTAAATGTTAATGGGGTCCCAGCTTTTATTTTCCAGAGACTTGGGGAACTCCAGCTTATACATTTGTTTTTTTTAGTAGCACGTGATGATTTTCTTAAAACATTTTAAACCCTCAGGAGACACAGAATTGCAAAAGAGCTTTAAGGCGACATGTCAACAAAAAGACTGTAGGAGGCTTTACTTTCTTGGCATGATTTTCTCCCAAGGGATAAAGTGTTTTAGCTTATTACTAAATACAAAGGGCATCTTACAAGCCACAGGTGAATAGCTAAGCAGGGCACATTGGCAGAATACTGGTGGAACAAAAGCACATTGCACACACTCTTCCTGGAACTATTCATTCTCAAAGGACATCCTGCTTGAAAGTGAATGTACTCAATCAATATTACTGTAAATATAATTGCCTTCCTGGAATTGCCTTTGATCCATTAATTGCACCAACTAAATTGTTCCTTATTATCACATTAACAAATAGGTTAATAATATCTCTTCTAAATATTTTTCCTGGAGTATGAAATTGTACTCATATGTCTTTAATATATTCAGTTATCTGTGATACATACACAGAATATAAACAAGCAGCAAGAAAAGTAGTGCTGAGATTAGACTGAGAATGGAGACTACGAGAAACTAATTCAGGGTGTGTGTGCGTGCATGCGTGTGTCACGATAGTCAGGTTTGCGAGTGCTCTACTGGCATCTTCTGAATGGCACAACTAATGCAATGAGCTTGCATTGTATATAGGAATATCTGTACGGAATATGAGCTAGATCCTCTTAAGGCCAGATGGAAGATCTCACAGATGATTATGGAGAATAAGAAAGCTAAGAGCCTGTGCAACTTCCAGATCAGACAGACAAGCAGATGTTAGCCAATCAACCAGACATCGTGGTGGTAGACAAGGAATGGTGGTGATAGATACAGCAGTGACAAGTGACAGCAATATCAGGAAGGAGTACGAGCCTTGGTGGAAAAGAGGTTAGGTGCAGTATTGCAGGCAAACTCTGCCCAGAGCCTGAAGTTTGATCCTGATGGGGCTTAAGGTTGACCCAGCCTTTCATCCTTTTGAGGTCGGTAAAATAAGGACCCAGATCGTTGGTGGCAATATGCTGACATTGTGAACTACCCAGAGAGTGCTGAAAAATACTATGGGCAGTATATAAGTCTAACTGCTATTGCTATTGCTATGAGAACCTGGAGAAGTACCAGGGGCTGGAAGAGAAACTGGAGAGGATGTGGAAAGCAAAAGCCAAGGTGGTCTCAGTGGTAGAAGCACTTGGGGCTGTGACTCCTAAGCCACAAGAGTGGCTCCAACAGATCCCAGGAACAACGCCAGAGCTGTCTGTCCAGAAGCCCTACTGGCTGAAGAAGCTACGTTCTGTCTCTCCTGACATTCCTCCTTTAGTAAAACAACAACAATCCTTCCCATTGTGATAGAATCCTCAGCCCTCATTGCTCTGCCCTATCCACATACAGTATGGTTTCTATGGTCAGAGACTTTCAACTTCAAACGGAAAGTCTTGGATGGAAAGGAGCGGGAGCTGTAATATTCCTCTTATATTAGAGCAACTCTATATGGTCCTTGGAATGATGTTTCAGGGATCAGAGGACCATCACATTAGACAGTGAGGTTTTTCTACATTAAATAGGCTTTTCCAGCCAAAACAGCCATGCTACCTATTTAAAAAAAACTTGAAATTTGAGTTGTATGCATTCAACAGGAATCACAAAATCTATCATTTCAGAATTAAAATTAGGGATGATTTAGCAAATCCTATGGTAATTCTAATACTCATAGGTTTTTCTTCTGCAAAATGTGAATTTAAGCACATTTCGAAAGTTATTAACTCATAATTGAAAGCTATATTAAATATTCCATAATATTTTATCATCAATTATTTTTAATGCTCCTTTGGCAAGGATATACTAGAAAACCATAATTGTCTTATCATATCACATGCTATCACTGATTCAAAATAATACCCCAGTGTGTAAAATTTGTGAAATATCCGACTAGGCCTTTGTAATATTTTAATCTTAATGTGCATCATGCATGGGTCCACAAGATAGCAATAAAGGAAACTCAGGGGCTCTGAAGCCCAATATACTCCAACAACATAAAAGAGTATTTGCTTCCATTTGCATACAAATATAGGATTTCAGCCTAAAGGATTTAATGTTTGGAGACATTTGAATGGGAAAATACAACTCTAAAGATCAACAACACTAGCCCATGATACAATAATGACAATTGACAAATTGTCAAAGACAAATACTAGAGGTACTTAGAATATAATAGCTACATAAAGAAATAACTGGTCATCCCAAAGTTCTTATTACAACAGTAATGATTAGTTTAATTATATTCTGGTTGAATGCTTGACAGCTGATTACTCCCAAAAACCATGATTCTTTTTTTTTTTGGGGGGGGGGGGGATCAGATTAATTATAGAAAAAAAGGACTGAATTGCAAAAAAGCTTAAAAACTGGTTTGTTTTCACTGCCACTTTCCATTTTATCACCCAGCATACCAACGCAGGAATTTTATTGTCTGTGTGTGCTGGCAAAAAAAGTGTTATTTTAAGTGATAAAAAGAGAAATGTCCAAGTGTCCAGAATGGAATCTCTTTCAGACTTTGAATGTACCATTACAGTGGTTAACATATTTTATAAATAAATCTAAAAATACAGATTAAAATTAACAGGGATTGACTAGGAGAAACTCTGAAACTTTTTTAGTTATTTTCATTTGTAAACATATTTTACCATTTAGAATGGCAAAAGAATTACATCAATTCTGACAAATTTCAAATCAGTAAATTTTAAGTAATTGGTGTATAGCTCCAAGAGGAAGACATAGGTACACAAAGAATCTCTGTTCCCAGTTTGCTGAGTACAAGGGTATTTTTTTTAAAAAATCTTCATTCTTTTTTGTTTTTTATCAATTTATATGGTCATTCACTTGCCAGAATGACTCCAGGCAGCTAAGAAAACATTAAAAATAATAAACAAAAACAAAAACAGACTGGCATCTGGCCAAAACCCATCATGCCATGTGGTTCTTAAAACTTGTATCCTAGCTCGAACACCTAGAGAGAAAACCCTGTTTTAATGTTTTGTGAAGAAAGGCCAGGCTAACTGAATCTTGGAGTCGTTGTGGTGGAAAGATCATTCAATAAGAGTGGAGCTATCGATGATCAAGTATGCTTCCTAGGTGGCAATGGTAGAGAAGGGACTTAGAGCATATCTAACCTAGAAGAGTGTGTGGCATGGGATGATTTAACTGGAGCTAGGCAGTCCAACAAATAACTTAGTCCTATGCCATTTGAGTTTTAATTTAATATGAAGATCTGAAAAGGCGTACTACCCAACTATTATCAGAACCTTAAGATTTTTTAATCATCATTTGAATAAAATATAAATAATTTTAATACGATTTGAGAGCCAGTTTGATCTAGAGGTTAAGGCACCAGGCTAGAAAGCAGGGGGCCATGAATTCAAGGCCTGCCTTAGCCATGAAACTAGTGACTTTGGGCCAGTCATTCCCTCTCTCAACCCAACCCTCTTCACAGGGTTGTTGTTGTGGGGAAAATAGGTAGAGGAAGGCATGTTAGATATGTTTGCTGCCTTGAGTTATTTGTAAAATATTAAAGGCAGGATACAATTAATTATTTAATTCAATCAATAACTCTAACATCCAATATACCTGGGATGTGTACAGTGGGCAGGGGGTGGCCTCTGAAAAGTTAAGTATTAATCACAGTTAACTACTTTAACACAGGAAGGGGCAGATAATTAAAAAGGGACATGAACAATTTACCATAATCTGGAACACAGGAGTGTAGTTAGAGCACACAAAGGCACACAACGCATGCACAAATTGTTGCTGTATAAAATGGTGCAAATATGTGGTATACACTGTTACCTAGAACATTTTAAAATGCAGTAATCTGTCTTCCTATATGAAGTAGCAATAATAAAACATAGCAGAGTTGGCATACTTAGATTTGTAGAGTAAGCATTATATAATCCTTTGACAATGCACTACAGTTCATATGCCCATGTCTTATAAAATAAGCACTTAGATTTGGGGAGGATTCACTGTTTTCATAGCAACAATAACTGGAGAGTCTCTGGAAAAATATCAGATTAATTCCTTATAAAAGATCGTCTGGGTTTAGAGATAGATTCAAGCTACTCTCATAATAGAAGGTTCCAGAGAACCTTCCACGGTCAGTTTTCTTTGAAAGATAGAATACTAGAAACATTTTACACTTTTTCTAATAATATTTAGAAATATTTATGAGACTGCAGAGAGGTAAAAACAGGCCCATAACAAACAAACGATACTGAATCACAGCACTGCTGAAGTTTCAAAGGATTGCCAACCACAATTTTTTTGGTAAATTTTAAAAGTAAGTCTTCCCTCTGGGTCAAATTTCAACTTGAACATAGTATCTTGTAGTAATACTTGCTTTTGCCTAATTGTTTTTAGCTCCTAATTCCTAACTGTTTTTAGTTCCTGTCTTCTGCCTTGCACTCCATATATGCTTTGTGATGAAGTATTTGGAGTAAATTTAAGAGGGCTCATACTGCCCATAATATTTTCTGTTTTAGACTATAACTGTAAATGTGAAATCTTTGAAAAGATTTTCTAATCTCTTCCAGACTGATGAGAATTAATGGCTTTTAACAAGAGATTCTTAGAATTTTCTGAGCAACGCATGATGTGCTATTAGAGTCTAGGGCAAGCACTCCACTATATTAAAGAGAAACAAAGTTTGTGAGATATATATGTCAGATTCAAACCAGCCCTGACTAATGAAGCACTCATAACTAATGTAACTCATTGTGCCTTTGGTTAAATTAATTGAACTGGGGGGAGAGGGGTGGATAACTTTTTCAAACAAATTGGATGGCTTTCTCATGAAATGAAATAAATATTAGATGATGTTGTATTTATATTTCAGCTAAGTTTATATGACCTTGGACCAGTCACTCTTTCAGTCCTAGACAGAGGGCAATGGCAAACCATTTCCAATCTTGCCCAGAAAACTGCACGAACCTGTCCAGGCAATTGTCAGGAATCAAAACTGACTTGAAAGCATGTGTACACCCATTTGCCCAAAAGGATTACATGAAGCTCTGCTAACATTCAAGGACAAAGATATACCAAACAAACAAAAATGAAAAACAAGAGAAAATCCAAAAGGAGGCAATTATATTTATTTTACAGAACAGTGTAGATTGTACTCCTAAAGAAGAATATTAATAATCACAAGAATCAAGCCATAACAGAGCTATATAAATGAAACAATGCTGAAGGTAACAGTCTAATGTGGCCCATGATGAAGACTTCTAAACTGGCTCCATAGGACAGGAGGCTAAGATAACTGAATTAGTTCCACATTACTATTGAAAAGGAATTGGTAAATTCCTTGAAGAGACCCAAGAACCATCTCCCAAATAGAAGATTCAATTCTTTCTCACTAAATTGTACCTAGTTTAATATTAATGTATTGCCTCTGTCGTGTATGACCCTCTCTACCTTTTAAGTAAGAGAACTGAGTGATGAAAATAATTCTCATAGATTTTATTTAGTGTTATATTAAATTATCTAAGAGCGCCATCTATTGGGAAAAGGACCTCAAATTGAAGAGAAAAAAATGAAGGTGGGGGTCTAAAGAGGCTTTTATTTTGAAATTGCTGCCTCATTCACTGTATGGGGGCGGGGGGCAGAGAAGGAAGATCCTAATCATTGATAAAATATAGAGGTATGGAGGTTATATTTACAACTTCAGTATTTCTTCCCAACATTAATTCTAATTTTTCTTACAAGAAATCAGGGGTGAAATCTAAAATTTGTTACTACCGGTTCTGTGGGCGTGGCTTGGTGGGGGGTAATGTGACTGGGTGGGCGTGGCCAATTTTTAACTTTTAAAACCATTTTTTCTACAACCTCTTCGGCGAAGAGGTTGTAAAAAAATGCTTTCAAAAGACTGACAATCGCAGCTGAGTTGCTTGATCGGCAGAGACTTTTTTTCTTTTAAACGCCTCTGATGATCAGGCAACTCAGCTTGGATCGTCAGAGGCATTTAAAAGAAAAAAAACCTTTTTTTTTTAAATGCCTCTGACGATCCAAGCTAAGTTGCCTGATCGGCAGAGACTTTTTTTCTTTTAAATGCCTCTGCCGATCAAGCAACTCAGCTTGGATCGTCAGAGACATTTAAAAGAAAAAAAGGTCAGCCAAAGGGGTTGTAGAAAAAATGCTTTTAAAAGTTAAAAAAAAGCCTCTGATGATTGTGCGGCTCAGCTGGGCATTTGGGGGGGCAGGGATTTTTGCTACTGGTTCTCCGAACCACCCAATCGCTATCAGATCGGATCACTACCCTGCAAGAAATATAATTTAAATAAGAAATGACACAACTGCATAATGCTTGGCAATGCTGGCCACTCTCTTAAAGCATTCCAAATTTCTAAAGCAGATCAGTGAAAAAGTGGGATACCACTAAATTACTATAGTATTTTATAGGCCCGTGATGGAGAACCTATGGCACGGGTGCCACAGGTGGCACACGGAGCCATATTGGTGGGCACGCGAGCTCAGCTCTGGCACGCATGCGTGCGCTAGCCATCTGATTTTCGGGCCTTCTAGGCCCACCAGAAGTCAGGAAACACACTGTTTCCGGCCTCCAGAGGGCCTCTGGGGGGGGAGGCCGTTTTTGCCCTCCCCAGGCTCCTAGAAAGGCTCTGGAGCCTGGGGAGAGCAAAAAACGGGCCTACAGGGCCCACCGTGCCATCGTGTGCCAAAAGCGAGAGGAACACAGGGGGGAGGGGGCACCTAGAATTATGGATGTGGGCACATGTGTGTGTGAGACCCCACCACGCTCCCCCCGCTTTTGGCACGCGATGGCAAAAAGGTTAGCCATCACTGTTATAGGCTATTAACATTGTCAGATCTTACATATTTACTTTTCCTAAATCTCTTTACATATTAAGTGAATATCAGGAGATGCAAAGCCCAGGGATACAAAAAGTTCAAAACTTTTCAGTCAAGTTAAAGAAACCTGTTTTATATTCTTTTCTGCACCTTAAAAGTGCTTGCCACTTCATCCAGAATCAAACCATGGATGGAAGATGTTTTTAGTTATTGATTTGGCATTTAGCTTCAACACATTAAGATGTGATGGGGATGCTAACATGGCAACAAGGAAAACTCCATCTGGGAGAGAGCAAAAAAACCCTGGGGACAGCCTGACACTCCCCAACCTCTTTTTCATTCCCTGGTTCATTAATCTTTCATTGCTGTATCTTCTGCATCGTCATATCATACAGACTACATCACCACTACCTTCTCAACCACTTGCCTTCTCATTCGTTTTCCTCCTTACAGCAGCAAAATAGATGACCACCTTTGATTAATCTGACGTGCCAAGTGAAAGAGGAATACATAATCAAATATATTCCTATGGATCCAATCTCATTTTCAAATTGCCCCAATCTCAAAATGATCCAATTTTCTCATCTGAAACCCTCCAAGCAAGAAACAGCTTTCTTCCATAACGGGTCTAGCCAAGAGGTTGCCAGTATGGTAGTGGGATGATCTCAGGGGTGAAATGCTCCCAGTTCAGACCAGATCGCCTGATCCGGTAGCGATGGAGGCGGATGGTTCGGAGAACCGGTAGCAAAAATCCCTGCGCCCCCCCCATGCCCACCTGAGCCGCACAATCATCAGAGGCTTTTTCTTTTAATTTTTAAAAGCATTTTTTCTACAACCTCTTTGGCCGAAAAAATGCTTTTAAAAGTAACAAAAAAGCCTCTGATGATCGTGTGGCTCAGCTGGGATCATCAAAGGGATCGTCAGCTGATGATCCAAGCTGAGTTGCCTGATTGGCAGAGGCTTTTAAAAGAAAAAAAGCCTCTGCCAATCAGGGAACTCAGCTGGGATCGTCAGAGCCTTTTGAAAGCATTTTTTACAACCTCTTCGCCAAAGAGGTTGTAGAAAAAATGGTTTTAAAAGAAAAAAAAATTGGCCACGCCCATCCAGTCACATTACCCCCCACCATCAAGCCATGCCCACAGAACTGGTAGTAACAAATTTTAGATTTCACCACTGGATGATCTTCAACTTTGTCTAATTTCTTTCTGATGTTAATCCACTTGGGAGGCAGCCTCACAGAACTACAAAGTTTCTACCACAGTCTACGAAGGTCAATTGTGGTAGCGAAAGGAGTTATTCAAAGGACAGATTCATACTCTTTCAGTTTTGGCATTTTTCTAGCAATCCATTAAAGTTGGTACTGTTCCTGCTCATACATCCTCACTGAAAGAAGCACCTGATCCTTATACTATAGCAAAACAGTTACAAGTCTTTCTTATACAGACTGATTGCTTAGACCCACCAAGAACCCATCAACCTCCTTGTTCAACTTGACTTTTAAAGATCTTAATTTAAAAAAAAGAAATGGGAAAATGATATATTGCAAAGCACCAGCTTCTAAATTTCCAATTACAAAGGCCTTATAAACTCACCCACACAAACCATATCTACACTGGACTCATCTAACATCCTGGCCCAGTATCTTGGGGGGAAAGCAAAGCCTTCACAGCCTTTTGGAAGAGGCCCTCTGGAGCTGGTGGGGGATTGTTCCATGGGGCAGGCACTGAAACAGAAGAAGTTTAACTCCTTGGACCCACAAGATGACACTATTTCATAGACAGGTACTTGCTCTGTTGAAACTGGTAGATAGGCAGAAATCTCAGAGATAGGTAGGCCTGCAAACAATTTGGCCCTGTGCCATGCAAGACTTAAAGATGTTAAACTGTATGTTGAGTTGTAACTGTAAGCGTAATTGGAGCCAGTGCAGCTCATTTAACAACAATGTAACCCAGGCAAACTTTGGTGCATCCAAAATTGCACACACTGCTGGGTTCTAGACCAGATGAAGCATCTAAGTATTTTTTTAAGGATAGTCCTGTATAAAGCACATTACAGTGATTCAGTCGGGAAGTGACTAAGGGATGAGCAAATGTAACCAGGGCCTCTCAATTCAGGAATGGGAGGATTTGGCACACAAAATGAATTTGTCTCTCCCCTCTGCAGCTATTAGCTATTCAAACAGGAAGCTTAAGTCTAGGAAATTGTGTAGGATTCAGTTGATTACAATCTCACTGAATATTAAAAGATGAAAAATCTATAGAATCAGGTGGCCCCAAACCACTGGGTCTTGATGAGAGTGGCAGCCTGTTCTTCCTCATCCAGACTCATATAGCCACCGGGCAAGCATCTCAACAGCATTCACTTATCCAATCAAGGATAGCGATAATAGTGATAATTCTTCAGTATCTGTTTGAGAGAGACTGGCAGTACCAGGGAGAGAAATCAAGTGGGGGAATTAGTCTCTACATAGTCATAAGAGGACAAAGTCCAGCCTCCCTTGAATGCCATTGAACCTTACCTAGGTTTACCCAGGTGCAGACTGTTAGTTTGAAAAGAATTCTGTGAATAAGCTTGAGCAATAAAGCAGTAAATTGGACCTGTGTGTGTGAAGCTGATTGTTTACGGCTGACAGTATCATCGGCATACTGATATCTCACTTCCAATGGTGCCTATGGATGACCTCATCCAGCTATTTCATACAAATATTAAATAGGATTGGAAAGAGAGTCAAGTCCTGAGGCACCCAACTAGAACAAGCGAAGGATTAGACCAGTGGTTCCCAACGTGGGGCCCACGCCCCACAGGGGGGCAATTTGATTTTTAATGAAGGCAATTTGAACCTTGTTTAAACCAAGTTAATGGCCTTTTAGGCTTCCTCCACATGAGCAGAGTTCACTTTTTGAGTAAAATAAGAATTATATGTCACAGGGTGGGAGGCATGAGGATTTTAGAGATGCTTAGGTAGGGCATGGCCAAAAAAAGGTTGGGAACCACTGGATTAGACCCTCTCCCAGTCCAAAATGGAACCAATACCAGAAGAAGGAGAACAAGCACAAAACAATTACTTGCTTCTAATTCCTTAGGCAAGTCCAGAAAGACACCATAACTGATGATATCAAAAGACATTGAGAGACCTATGAGATCAAGGATGGATTTACCACCTCACTCTGAGCCACAAGCACAACCAATGCTGTCTCAATACTATAACCCAGGTTGAACTCCAACTCAGGTTGTAACTTTATTGTTTATCACCTATGTTACAAGAATCTCACCAGACTGCTTGCCTTACTCTTCTTAATTTTCACAAAACAGTTAAAAATTCTGAACCCCTCCCATTACTATTTCCTTACTAAGTATTTGTATGTTTGTTATGGGTATCTTTATAAAAACTTTGGGAGTACTGTTTGAGGTAACTCTAGAATTCAAATACACAGCAATACAGGAAAATAATAATGACTGACACAGCAAGTTCATCCATTAACAATTAAAACAATTACATTATATCCCTTTAGCACAGCAAGTATTCCGAATCTCTACACGATAAGAAGTATTCCTCATCCATATAGCTGATTATTTGGTGTGTTATTTTCCATTCTGTAAACACAAATGATTTCAGCTCATAATTTGAAATAATCATTTGGTCATAAGTCCTTGAAATGTTTCTGGTAAGAAAACAAATGACCACAAGATGGAGCAAGTACATTTTCTAAGAGAAGAATTTTAAGAATAAGGATTGCCTGAATTTTATGTGGAAAGGTATCTTTTCAAAAATTCCAAATTTGAGGGTGAGATTAAAGTATTTTGCTCCTATCACTTTCCTTATTTGTGCTGGTTATAATGTTTTAAAGGAGAAGAACATGTAGATAAAATTTTAAATAATTATTCATAATTGGAGTAATGGATTTTTCATTTTGCAACAAGTTCCAATAATGAGATGTACAACTAGGCCAGATGGAAATGAAAGAGAGAATCACATTTGTAGCCCAGTCAGAAAATATTACTGAGTTTTTATATTAAGTTATATCAGTTGTTCACTAGGCCCATATTCTAAACCAGAGCTAGGCATTTTATGGCCTGTAGGCCACATCTGACCCATTGACTATCCCTGTCCGGCTTGCAGCACTGGCGGGAGCTGCAGTAGGGGGATGGGGAGCATCAACCATCCATAACAATTCCAGTTTCTCACATGACACCTTGGGAAAATTATTTGCCCATTCCGGTTCTAAATTATGGCAAGCAACAGTTCTGAATTACAGGAACAAATCTGCTGCCAAGCTATTGAAAACCTTTATAGATTATACAGTGATATGTTCTCCCTCATGGTAGCCATGTTGTGGTGGCAATTGTTATAACATACTGCAATAAATATTGAATATAAGTTAAATCATTAACCAAATAATTTTCTGAACTTCATGTAGCCTAGCAATGTGAAATCCTATATTTCTTCTACAATGTATAGACTTGAGGATGGTATCATAATAGAGAATACATGAGGTTTTCTAAATATGAAGGTGAATTACTTGAAAATTACCCTCAATTCCTGCTATGTGTACTGTATTTTTGTTTCATCTATATTCATTGAAAACATATAATCATTACACTGGATGTCAATGTTAAGTACATATCATTATTTATAAAAACAGTTTAACCATCTTATTCACTAAGAACTCTACAGACACCAACTATTTTCACACACTAAGCTCACGGAAGCTTATGCTTTTTAATAGTGTGTTTTTGACTATTATATGTTTGTCTATAGATTAACATGGCTCTTCTCCGACTACGTAAGTGTAATTTGCTTGCATGTGGTTGTCCATATTGTGCATGCAAATCATGTGTATGCCATCACGTGGCTTACGAATTGCACCCCATATTACATTTAAGCAAACTATTGTACAGTCACATAGTATGATTTACTTTTTACAAAAATGAAGAACCAAATGTTAAATATCACTTAACTAAATATCTTCTTTTTCTTTACTTTTTTCATTTTCTGGGAGTAGCACAACTCCTTCATGATGCACCTTAATTCTGTAAAAATCAGACTTCACTCTCTTACCACTATTATTTCTATTGGAGAGAACCACTGTTTCTGCAATGATCATATTGACTTTTCATCTCCTTCATTTCCAAGCTACTCCTGTGCCAATTTCCCTTGACTCTTTGTGGTATATAAATCTAAAATTGGGGCAACAATCTGATGCCCTCCAAATATTTTGGGTAACAATTTTCAAAATTTCTCCATACTCTTAGGATTTATGGAAACTTCAGGCCAAAACATCCAGAGGCTCCAGGCATCCTTCCCCTGACCTACATTGGCAGTGATCCATATCCAAAAAAGTTAATAGGGAATATTATGTTTATTTAGCATGTCAAATTCTTCATTAGTGCAGAATACTGCAATAAGCTGCCTGGGTTGTACAGAGAAAATAAACACATACCTCCAAGTCTCTAACCAGGTTTTTCCCATTGTGATCCTTTTGCTTCTAGCCCTTCCAAGTTCTCTCTCTCTCTCTCTCTCTCTCTTTCTGCTTTTTCTCTTAAGTCTCCTCTTCCATTCCTCCTTTCCCTTCAACCAACAGAAACTACGGTACTCGTCACTTCTTCCACCATTCATTCCGGGGCAGAAGTGGAGCGTAAAGACGAGCTGGCCAGATCTGCGATCCTGCAGGGCTGTAAATAAATCTTAAAAAACCGCCCCCAAGCGACTATACGACATACAAATGTGATAAATAAAATATAAATAAATAAATAAAACGCCCCCAAGACAACTCCCGCGCCCTCCTTTTCTTCATCCCCCCCCCCGCCGGGGACGGTTTCTTCTCGGCGCCTTCCGTCCCACCTACCAGTCTCCTTTTGGGGAGCAGGCAGACAGGCCGCCCCCTTTCTTCCCTCGAGGCTGCTCGTCGAGCTTTCATCCACTCCCCGCCCCCCACCCCCAACGGCTTCATTTCTTCCCGCCCTTTGCCTTCCCTCTCCTGCCCTGCCTAAGCCGGCTCGCTCGCCTTTCAGCCGACTCAGCCTAGCCGGGAGCTCCGCCCCCGCAGCACGCACCACCTTTTGCCCCGCCCCGCGAAGCGGCCGGGGCCCGCTATTTCAGGGAGGCGGGGCCAGAGGTGTTAGCCCCGCCTCTCACCGGGTGGTGACTGCGTTGTGTGGGCCCGGCGGCCGCCGCCGCTCTTTTCTCCAGCTCCACCGCCTCTTCCTCCCTCCCTCTTTCCCTCCCTCCCGCAGTCATCGCCCGGCCGCGCGCCATGGCGGAGCCGCCCGCTTCTCCCGCCTCGCCAGGAGCTCAGCCGGCGGCCGCTGCAACCCCCGCCGCCGGCTTTCAGCGGCTGCTCTTCACTCACGACCTGGTGTCCGGCCGCTATCGGGGTTCGGTGCGCTTCGGCCTAGTCCGTGTCATGCATGGCGAGGATTCCGACTCGGAGGAGGAGGACGGCGGCGGCGGCGGCGGACGAGGCCCCGGCGGCCCCGGGGGAGGCGGCCCCGGAGGTGGCGGAGGAGGAGGAGGAGCCGGCAGCTCCGGCGGCTCCGAGTCCGGGGGCCCCGGCGGGGGCGAGGAGAGCCGCGGGAGCCCCCTCCGCCGCGGGTACGTGCGAGTCCAGTGGTACCCGGAGGGCATCAAGCAACACGTCAAAGAGACCAAGGTAACGTCGCTCGAGGCTCCTTTTTGCATTTGGTCCGCACACGCGGCGGCTCGGTGGATTGAGTGGGTGGGGTGTCCGCAATGGGGCTGAGAAGGCGGCCGCGGCGGCGGTGGCGGTGGCGGTGGCGGCGGCGGAGAAAAGGGTGGGGAAGAGAGAGAGGTGCATGAGGCGCATGAGGCTTGGGAGGGTCTCCCGGGGTTGACAGGTGGGAGCGGGTTTGGGGGGGGGGCAAGTAGGGGGAAAGGGGGGTAGCGTTTGGGGGGGTTGGGGTCCGAGAAGAAGAAGTTGGGCTGGAAGAAGCTGATCTCTTTGGCCGCCAGAATGTGGGAAGCCTCCTTTGCACCACTGGGGTTGCCTGGTCTGCAGTGTCTTTTTATGCAAAATAGACCTCATTAAGGCGCCGAAGGACTTCTTGGTTTCTGCACCAACGTGGAAATAAAAGTTCCAGGTGCTGGTGGAGGTTTTTTATTGCTCTGGGTCATGCAGATGGGATTTTATGATGTGTCAAGATGACATTGGCTTCCCTTCGACCACCTCCTATCTTTGGCCACGATTGCTCTCATTTTTTTCTTTACAGACAATATCAGTTGAAGAGAAAAGCTGCATAGTGCCTTTTGGGAAATAGCACTCTAGCACTAGGCAGCCTCAGTTGGGTAGCATCCTGATTCTTGCATCCTTACCTCATCATTCCCAAAGTCATCTTTAATAATTTGTAAGGAAATGCATTCTTTTCAGCATCATCCACCTTAGTTTGGGCCTCACCTGTAATTCTGTGTAGTGTAGGGGGTCTTAGTATATTAAAAATAATCATTCTTCCCTTAATTAAGGTATTTTTCTTGTCTTGCAGTAATATTTCGGTATTATTAGGTTGTTTCTAGTTCACAGAACTGCATCCAATCTCTGTTTCTGACTATATGGTTCTAAATATGTAGGGTAGTGGAGGTTTTGGAGGTACAGAATTCAGGCATATTTTTGTGAGATATTAAAATTATATTAAGGGTGGTTTGTATTATCCTGTCTGAAATTGTGGTGGAGTCTAAAGAAATCATTTTGTATTAATATTGTTTTCTAAATTATAATAGATTTCTGGAATAAAGAAAATGATTATAACAAAATACCTTTGAAATGAAAAATATTGGAGATTGAAAACTCTTGATTGGAACACATCATCCACTGTGCATTGAAAAAAAAAGAAAATTATTGTCCTGCTATGGTATGTGTGTGTGTGTGTGTTTGTGTACATACATACACATACACACAAAGAATAGAAGGCTCAATGTGATGTAGTCCTAAATGAATTATTTTTAATTTCCTCTGGTGAAGTGATTACCAAAGTTTGTAAACTAATTTACATCAAGATTTCAGAAGTGTAAAGTTTGAATACAAAGTTGTTCTAAGAGTCTCACAAAAAGGAGGGAAGGGATAGGCACTAAAATAATCTAAGAAAGCAGATGAATGTCTGGATCTGAAAATTTGTGAGATGGATATTATGTCTCACATAATTATGCACAGTTAGAGGTAAGTTCTATACACATTGTTGCAAGCATAATCTTTTGATCTGGTATTTATGCATGCTTTCCTATAAAGAAAGTGATGCATTCACTTTGTAATATGTAAGTGCTATTGATGTTTTTCAATTGTTGCATCCATTAAATCTAAGAAGAGTAGAAAAATGGTGTCACTGGCAAAACAAAAACTTTCAGAGCTTGTGCCTAAAAGATTCAACATATGAATGGCTATTGGACCCAGAGATACATAAACATATACACATAAACTTTGGGGGCTTTCCTTTAATCCTTTGTAGGAATAATCCAGGAAATTAGTTCTGTGAAGTCTGGTTAAAATTTATTAGGTGATGAACTTGAAAATCATTGGATTTGACAAACGCTGATGGATTCAATTCAGAGATTATAAAATCCAGCCCATGTTAGATCCCTACCATCATTTTTGCTTTATAAAACATGTAATATATAATATGCAGGCACAGTATAATGTTTAGAGTTGGAGTAGGAGGTTGGATAGATAGTTGCATCATTCACATTTTAGTGCAATCTACATGCCAAAGGGATATATTTAACGTTCTCAAATGAACAATCTTTATTGTATTTTCTTATCCAAAGGAATACATTCAAACTGTTATTATTATATGACAAATACTTTATTTTTCCTAGATGAGAAGCTTTAAACTTGGCACTCTCTTCCTCAGATTCAGATTATGAATTCATTTTTTTTTCTAAAAAAGGAAGTTAAAATCAAGCTTTCAGAATACTACAAGCATCCAATATTTTCCTGGGTTTCTTCTCCTTAACATAACGAACCTGTATCTCAGGAAGTCTTTTTAGATTTGTATTTGTGTGTAGGCAAGGTAATTTTATAAATTGTTATTATCCAATACATCTTATTCTCTTCTTCCTTTCCCTCTGGGAATTAGGTGGTGTCTTAAAAGGAAACATATTCTGAAATAATTATGGTGTTATTTATATTCCATGCCATCGCTTGCTTGATAATACTGAGGAATTCGATTGATCTGTGATAAATATTCTCTCTAGCTACTTCAAATAGTACAAAAAGCTAATCAGATTTTCTGCAATTCTGTTTGATTGGAAGATGCAGGCAGCTACAAAACTGTGGTTGTACTTAACGAGAAGGAAGAAGTAGTTCTTGTTTTTGTATCTTTAAAAGACTTATTTGAACAGCACTTCTCTCATTTTGAATAAATTGACATACCTTTTGAGGCTTCTGAATACTGTCCCTTTTTATGACCCTGTAATCCCTTGATTTAGGGTAGAGTTGGCAGAACTGGATGGAGCTGAGCATTTACTGGCTGGATACCCTTCCTGACGCCACGCAGAATTTGCAACAGATATTTTTTTCTTTGCGAGTAGCATGGTGGCCTAGTGGTGAAGACTCTTGTCTCCCATTTGGAAGGTTGAAAGTTCAGTCCTAGGTAGTGACAAATGTTTCTCTCCTAGGCTTCTGTGTAAACCTGAAAAAAGATACTGTTTCTTTAAACGTTACAGGGGTTGATTTCTTAAAGCAGCATTTTTTTCTTGCATCGAAGCCTAAAAAATGTAGCTTATCTATTGGTATACTGGTACAAGTTCTGAAACATTTCTTCTGAATCATTTTTTGAAGTATATTCCACCCTATCGGCAATAAAGCTCCAAGGACCAAGAGACATCTAGATCAAGTGTGTCCAACCTTTTGGCATGCCTGGCCGCATTGATTGAAATGGAATTGTTTTGGGCCACATTAAAATATCTATAATATAATTAATTATATAAATAAAAAAGTTCCTTTTTATATATTTTTAATTATATCCCATTACTAGATGTCCAAGGCCCACAGGCCACGGGTTGAATACTCCTGGTCTAGAGGAAAACCAATTTGACCGAACATGAGCTACACCTGGTATTAAGGCCTACTTTGTGGAGGTAAGAGCAACGAAGTATCAATGCTTCTTTGCTCTTATTGCATCTGAAGAATACTGCCCAGTGACCCTGTGTGTGTAAGATCATCTGGCCCCTGTTGGTCAAGGCCCCCCTTCCCGGGAAGCCTACCTTTAGGACCTCACAGGAAATTTTTCTGTGCATCTGGCAGATAAAATCATCCTGTTCTGATCCCACTTGTATGCCAAGCATGGGAATGTCCTGTGGAGATGCCTAGGGGAGGAGCCTACCTAATTATCTGGAAACAGCTTGATCCTGTTGGACCTGAAGCGGACAAGGTCCATCAGACTGCAAACACACCTGTGAGTTAGATTCATGTCCCTCCTGGTTGACCAAAGCTGTCCAAGAAGTTTCACCTGGGTGGATCCAAGCAATGGTGAATTCAACCTTGATGGAGGAGATGTTTTTTAGCTCTTTTTAAAGAGATACTGGTGTGCCCTCTTCAAGAAGCCATTGCTGGACCCTATTGTTGTAGACAATTTTTATCCAGTCTTGAACCTCCCCTTTTTAGGGAAGGCAATTGAGACAGTGGTAGAACTACAACTCCAGAGGATCATGAATGAAATGGATTATTTGGATCCTTTTTGGTCAGGAACAAAAACGGCACTAGTCACACTTCTTGATGATCTCTGGCAGGAACAGAATGGGGATTTACAGATTAACAGTTGGAAGGGACCTTGTAGGTCATCTAGTTCAACCCCCCGCTCAAGCAGGAGACCCTATACCATTTCTGACAAATGGCAGTCCAATCTCTTCTTGAAAGTCTCAAGTGATGAAGTTCCCACAACTTCCGAAGGCAAGCTGTTCCACTGGTTGATTGTTCTCACTGTCAGAAAATTTCTCCTTATTTCCAGGTTAAATCTCTCCTTGTTCAGTTTCCATCCATTATTCCTTGTCTGGCATCCATTCTTGCTTTTCTTGACATCTTGATGGCTTTTGATACTTTAGGGCCAACTTGGGAAGTTGGAGGTTGGTGGCACAATTCTGTGCTGATTCACCTCTTTCCTCTGAGGTCAGTTCCTATTTATATTGGTAGGGAGTGAGAAGTCCAGCCCATGGCTCCTTTTTGTGTGGGTTACCACAAGGCTTGGTGTGCTGTCTGGTCGTTTCTAAAATCTACACAAAAGCACTAGGTGAGAACATCCATCACCATAGGATGAGACATCATCAGTATGCTGATACTATTCAACCATATATCTCTGCCTAGGGTGAATTAAGTGATGCTGTGGATATTTTTTTTGCAGTACCTGTAAAGCTGTGATGGCCTGGATGACAAACAACCTTGTAAGATGGAGTAGCTGGTGGGTAGGGGGCTCCTCTATATCCAGGGGTTTATCAGCTTTGATCTTGGATGGGATTGCACCTCCCAAGACAGACTCTGTATATAATCTGGAGGTCCTCCTGGGCACTTCATGAAGCAGGTGGCAGACATGGCTAGGAGGGCCCTTTGTCCAATTATGTGTCAGTTATGCCCCTTCCTGGATCAGGAGGCCATCTTCTTGGCCGTTCATGGCCTGGTTATCTCCCTATGGACTATTGCAATGCAGACTATGGATTATTACAGTACATGGGACTACCCTTGAAGAGTATCCAGAAGCTTCAGCTAGTGCAGAATGCAGTCCCAGAAGCAATCTTATGTGCCTCAAGGATGGTGCATGTATTGCCTTTACTGCGTGAGCTGCATTGGGTACATTTGCTTCAGAGTTCAATTCAAGGTGTTGTTTATGACCTTTAAAGCCCTATATCAGGGCTCTCAAACTCGCAGTCCACCCACGCCCAGTTTAGCAAAGGAAAAAGTGACAATACGTCATGTGATGCCACCGTCACAATGAGAGTTTGACACCCCTGCCCTACATGGTGTGCAACCAGATTACCTGAGGAACCATTTTATTTCCATCACATCAGCCTACCCCAACCAATCAGACAGGGAAGATATGTTATGGATTCCATGGGCGATGGGCTCCAAGAAGAGTGCATTCACTGCTATTGCCCTGTCCTGTGGAATATTCTCCTCCCAGCATAGAGGTGGACCTCCTATCTTCTGGCCTTTCAAAGGGTTTTGAACACATGGCTCTGCTGACTCTCTGAGTATAATGCAATTCAGGGTAGTTCGCACGTTAAGATCCTTTCCTCGTCTCTTAACTTTTAACATTTTAATTTTGTTTCTACCTGGCTCCTTTTACTAATGTATTGCATTTTTATATGGTATTAACAGTCTTATGCTTTTAATTGTACATTGCCCAGAGTCACTCTAAGAATGAGATGGGTCAGACCTAAATGTGCTGAATAAATAATAAAGGTAAGCTTTAGAATGCTCTGTGCAGGGTAGTAAACACGTTCAAAACTTGAAAACTTTCAGCAATTTAGTCTGAAAACAAGAAAGATGATGGTTACAATGAAACTTTATTGTATTGTGGAAAGAGGTTATTTATGGAAGTCCATTAAATTGAAGAGAACTGTTTTCTAGCAATTCGGAATATTTTCATAAAGATACCATTATTAATAATGATGTTGGGGGCAGAAAGTTCCTTGCAACAAGGTCTGGTTAATCAGGGCTTCACTACACTGCAATAGCTGGAATAAATTACATTTCTTCAGTTATTACTTTTACATTCTTTCTCTATATGAAAATTCTGCATATTGCCTAGAGTTCATTTTCAGCTATCTTCAGAAAGTCAAGTTTTGTTAGGATTCTATTCACATTCTTCTAGATCCTATATCCCTTTTAGATTTATTAATCTGAATGAGATTATTAGAAAGCATGTGAAAAAGCAATCTTTTTCATCATTTTTGAATCGATCCCCTTCATTTAGGCTGTTATGAGTCTATTGTTATTATCTACTTCCACAATGGAATTATTTCTAAGCTTTTCTTCATTCAGTTGTGGAGGAAAATGTTAGCTCTCTTCCAAACTTAATTCAAGGAGCTAATACTTTCCTTTAAAATTCTAAAGGGTTTTAGTCTCAAATGCTTAAATGAAAATGTATTTCCATATCATATTTGCCTATGAATTAAAATTGCCCAATATTCTAAATACTGCTATTTGGGGAATGTGTGGCATACATATACCCTATGCACATCAGAGGGTCTTTTTTCTCATGCTCCCCAATATTGAATATATACATATATTTGTAAGGAAGGTATTTAATAATTTCCGTTTCAAGACAGCAACTTCTTTCTGCAGCTTAGGAATTAAAATTATTGTTTTATTTTTTGAGACAGTTACATGCTTTTGCAGCCTGAAAGTCTAAATGTTCCCATGTATCTTCTATTGGTGCAGCAAAAAAACAGGTATATAATTTTATTTTTATATTTAAAGGTGATGGTGAAGAGAGAATTCTCATTATGTGGATAACTAAAACAAAGAATTCTAGATTTTCTTACATTTATTATAAAGAATTGGAAGTTTTGATGCAATATATGATCTTTAATGATCTGAGCTATTGGCCTATTAGTCACCTAAAAATCCTAATATAACAGACTTCTTGCTTCTCACATTTTATCTAGTCTCTTGGGAGATTACCTAAGAAGTATCTGATACTTATAGTAGCTTGACAGATTATGAAAACAAAGGGCTTCCTACAATTAATCTAAGATTTATACAGTTGAACTCTTAACCTGATCAGCCCACATGTATATCCATAACAAGGTAATATATTATTTACTTCAATTTGCCTGCATGTTAAACATCGTGGATTAATTTTATACAGGGTGGTGACTCTGCTGCTGAGGTTTTTTTAATAGAATATTAATGTGTGTAATTTATTATATGAAATGAAAATGTTAACTTGAATGGCATTCCTCTTCCTGAAAGAGTTTTTTTTAAAGTAGTATGAGAATTAAAACAACTAGTATTCTGCATTTACCAGAGCCAAAGTTGGTAGGAACTTCATGTTCATTTGTTCGCTGGAAATTTTCTTTTCTGAGATAAGAGTTTTAAAAGGGAGTAGAAAACATAAGGCTTCATTTAAATCTCTAAGTCTGGTATTCTACTAAAGCTAAGGGTCATTTCAAAGCCTCATTCTGTTTGTCTTGCTTTTTTCCAACTTAGGATCTCTTGGCTGTCATGTGCCTACTGGATTGTATAGGAAATGGTATCCTCTTATTCCTGTCCTCCTCCGCACCCCAAGTACTACAGTATCATGAGGGGAGTGATAAAAAAGCCAGCATGAATAACAAAATTTGCTCCCATTATTTGTATTCTAAATAATAGAAAACAGCTTCAATCTCTTAATAGTTACATATCCAGCTGAACATGTTTCACCAATAAGGGAGAATATTTGTAGCTCAAGGTTTGAATGAGGGGGTCCTTGGTGCTCCCTAAGCTTGGTTGTTTTCTTGCAGATGGTTTCATTACCCAAACTAGGCAATATCATCAATGCTAGTCCTGGCACAGATAATGTTGCCTAGTTTGGGTAATGAAACTATCTGCAAGAAAGCAACCAAGCTCACGGAGCACCAAGAACTTGTTTTATTCCTTCATTCTTCTTTTCATAAGATTCAGTTGGCCATTGCCTATTTCTCATTCACCTGGGCCCTTTTGAGGAGTTAAACTATAGTGTTTAGAACTATACCCCAAAATAAGACATTCCCTGATAATGCGCTTTTGAGCACATGGCAATAAGGCCAAGCGCTTATTTCAGGGTTCAAAAAAATATAAGACAGGGTCTTATTTTTGGGGAAACATGGTACATATATTCCTATCAGATCTGGCCAAATTATTATTTAGAATTTCTATTCTGTCCCGCCACTTACAATCACAATCAGGACTGAAATTTTGTTATGTGATCAGACCCAATTTTGTTATCATTTTATTGCAATTTGGTTTAAGTGGATCGTGGTTAAGTGGATCAGGCAGTCATTAAGTGAAACTTCCTCAATTTACTTTGTTTGTCAGAAGTTGTGAAGGTCACAAATCATGCTGATGTGATGCCAAGACACTGCAACCATCATAATTGCAAGTGGATTGTAATTATGTGACGACAGGACTAGTGTGACAGTTATAACTTTGAGGACCCGGTCATAGGTTGCTTTTTCTGAAACCATCATCTTTGAACTGTTGTTAAAAAAAAAGATGTAAATCAAGGACTACCTGTATGCTGTTACATTGTATTCCCTCCTGCTTCAGAAGATAAATGCTTAATGATAAATTCTAGAGTCTTTCTCAATGTTCATATAAAGTTAATTGGGTATGTAATACCTGCTTGAATATTCCCTTCCTACATTTTTGGATTTTGGAAGAAAAGAATGCTAGGGTTTTGTTTTTTTAATGTTTCCTCTACAGAATGGCTTCAAAGGTGGACAGCACCCAAGTTGGCAAAAACTCCTCTTGTAATCTGTCTTGCTCCTTTCTTGTTGAACAGTCTTGTCCCTCAAAACACAAATTATTAGTTTCTGTTAATGGTGTTCTAAGAATTAAGTGAATCTATACAAACAGCTCAAGTACTGGGGGTGGAAAGGCATTATCATCAGAATTAAGCCTTACCTTTTTTCCCGTTTAAATTATTTACCTTCAAAATTAAAGTATGGGGAGTTCAGCTCCTGATTCTTTATTGTTTTATGCTTTCTTCACTTTATGCAAAAGATGGGTGCTGTACCAGAAACTTTGATATTTTGCATTGTTATTGTACGTTTGTAATATACAAGTAGTCCTTGTTTAACAACCACAGTTGGGACCAGCAACTCAATTTTTAAACAAAATGGGCATTAAGTGAACTTGCTCCTGCCCTTATGATTTACTTTAGTTTTGCTTTGTTCTGCAGTCCTGTGGAGGCAATAAATGTGAGGATTGATAGTTACTTTTTCATGACTGTTGTAACTGCGAAAGTTCACTAAACAAGGCAGTCACTAGATGAGAACGATCTGTGTATGGGTCTGTATACATATTTAATTTTATTGAAGTTTATAAAAAAATGCAGAGAATATTATAAAAAAATGAAAAAATAGTAATAGCACATTGTTTTTAGCTTTATAATTCCATAAGTAAACAGAAGCAAAAATTGACATACTAAATTAATACAAACTTAACTATATCACATATTCATTTAATATTTAATAACTGTATTAAGCTTGGATCCATTGCTGTTGCCACCATCAGAATATGCTTTACATCAGAGCATTTTCACGAATCACGCCCCAATCAGAAGAGGTCTTCACAGACTTCAGAAAAAGAGTTGTTGAAGTTCACGAAGCTAGTAAAGTCTACAAAATGAAGAAAATGCATACAATCATTAATTATTCTTCTCAGGGGTAACCATCCTACAAAAATCACTTAAGAATAAGACAGGCAATGCTTTGAGAAGTCACTCCAGAACGGAATAAGGGTAAAGGATTTACAGGCCACTCTTGCATTGTCTCATGTCAGTGTTCATCTGTTTACCATAGGGCACTGGTGGCTAACCTTTTACTCACTGAGTGCTGAACAGGTACGCGCTTTGCGTACTTTGCGTGGGCACATGCTATCCACACTAATGTGCAGCTCCTCCCCTGTGCACGCAACCACACCATCTGTACATGTGCATAGTTTTGCGCAGCTCCCCCAGTGCGCTGCATGTGCAGTTACACCATCTGTGCATGTGCACGGTTTTCATAGATGCAGTGCACATGCACAAACACCATCTATGCATGCATGCACTGCACACAATTATTCGCATGCGCAAATGCGCACGCATGCACAGGAGAGCTCCGAAGACCAGGTGGGTCCTCTGAATTGCATGTGCACCAGAGGCCTGAACATCAGCAGGGGCGTGCATGCGCAGCTTCAGGTGAGTTGGGCGACAGCTCATGTGCCAGGAAAGATGGCTCTGCATGCCACCTTGGGTGCACGTGCCATAGGTTTGCGATCACAGCCATAGGGGAAACACAGAACAAGAGTAATACCGTACATATGAGAAGAGACCATGAGGACATTTTTCCTTAGAAGATGCATGCTGGTCCTAAATTTGTCAAAGACTACCCAGAGAATCCAGCAGACTGTTGGAATGTTGGACAGATGAAAGTGGAATGTTTCGGATAAATTAAAATATTCCATACGAATCTCATTCTGACATAAAGGTGGGGGTAACATAGCTTGAGATGTTCTTGCAGTCACTGGACCAGGATGGCTTGCAGTTAATTGTGCTGGTGCATGAAATTAATCAGACCTGAACAAATTACTAGTTAATGCTTTTTGCCTTCTGAGAAGCTCATCACTTCCATCCACAAACACACTAAGCAAACAGCCAGCAGTATCACATTCCATGTGCATCCTCTATAATGTGCCTGTTTATTTATGTGTAATCCCTTCCCCCACCCCAAGGAATATAGATATAAACATTAATTTCCTTGTTAATCATCCAAAGTGCATTCCAAAGAGTGGGGGAGTGGTGAAAAGAGCTATAAGATTTGACCTGCAATACCAACTTCCTTGTCATCTGAATTTTGGAAACAATCCTCACAGCTTGGGCTCACTGCAGCAGATATGAGCCACATAGGTTTTTATAGGCAGAGTTTATTTTTGCTACCGATTAAGATGCATTACCAAAAGAGTGTAATAATCATGTAAATACATTTCATTGGAACACAGATGCAAATTATTTTATTTTTTTCACTTGCTTGTTTGTTTATTAAATTTATATGGAACTCATTGTAGCAACTCTGGGCAGTTACAAAGTGATAAAAAGATAATATTAAACAATTAAAATTAAGACAGATTAAAAAAACTATGTTTGACTAATAATTATCAATTTAAGCCAACAGAAACATGAAACAGCAATTAGTGGTTTCTTAACTAATAGCAGAAATAAAAATTTCTAAAACTGGATTTAGGGCTAGTATATTGATGAAAATTGCATCCAGAAAAAATGTGAGAAGTAGAGTGTTAATTAAATACGCCTTACCAGTATAAGCTTAAATTTAATGGTGCTGTTCCTTCGTATTGAATTTTCTAGTACTAGTACATGGGTACATTTAGAACAAAAACCTTTGAGAGGATTTTAATGAATTCAGTCATAATAGAATGCCTTTGAGTTTAAACAATGACTACCTGTACATCTATGGAACCGTCTGGCTAAGCAGAGTCATTTGTCAGCATTCACACTTTTGATTTCCAGGCTACAGTACAAAATAATGATATTTAATTTTACTGGAAACTGAACTTCTTCACTAGCTACATTTCTTTCATTCATAAATAATGCGATTTTTTGTTTAAAAAAGCAAATTTTTGTAATTGTGCTTGCATTACAGTAAAAGAGCTATGGAGAGAGGATTCCTGTTTACAATTTTTTAAAATGTAATTTGTATTGAATCCAGCATTTTATGCACAAGCAATCCATAACCCAAATTCCACCAAAGATATTCAAGAAGGAAGGAGGCAGCCATTCCTTTAATATTTGTCTTTGAGAATACTTTCAGATACAAGTTGTTTCATATTTATGAGCCACCAAAATGATTCAAGACAGACAAGAAAGTTTTAAGCTATTGGACTATCTGATCAAATAGTATTTCAATCATGAAGTATCTTTTATTGCCAATTGTATATTTTAAGATTAATGAATAGAGGTAAGTGAAGTGATAATATTCAGTAGCTGGATTTTTGAAATGACTTTGATTGTCTCTCAGTATCTTAGGGTCTTCCTGATTTGCTTCATAAATAAATCTATTGTTCAAAACCAATCAATTATAACTGTTACTTTGAGGGATGTGATATACAGGAAGGCTGTATAAGATTTTGTTACAGGTAGCCCTCAATTTATGGAATACATTGATTTCCTTAATGACTGTTATTCACTTAATGACCACCATAGAAAAGATTGTAACATTGGGTCCAGGCATGTGGGTGCCTCAGGTTATGACCATCATGACTCATGATGGAAATTTCAGACTCCATGATGGTCATAAGTTAAGGATATACTGTACCCTACAACAGTAAATAGCATTCCAGGAATTCATATGGATTTTAAAGAATCCTGTTTCTTAGCTTGGTCTACTTCAGTTGCTGATATTATATTAGCTAAATAGTATTTAGAAAAATCTGTATAATTGTGATCTTCTATGTAGTATCTGAAGTAATTTTCGTAACCAACACTGCTCAAAAATACCAAATTCTTGGGAAGGAAGGAAAGATTAACTCCTTCATTTTATGTTGTCTTCTCCAAATAATTCCTTCATGCAACAAGTGGACTTAGAAAAGTAATGTCATTGTCAATTGGAAGAGAAACGGTAGGAGGAGGGGGGTCCATCAGCACATTAGCTCTGACAATTGAACAGAACCAAGATTGGTGAGCAAGGAGAAGCAAGCGAAAAAAAAAGCTCACAAAGGATAAGAATGGATCAGGTTGGCGCTGCTGAGAAAACTGTAAAAATCTCCCAATGCATCCCTGTGGAACAAGCTTTTGTACTGTGGCTCAGAACACTACCAAATTAGTTATTACTGGGTATCGTTTTTCCAATCTCTGTCCATCACTTTCATTTCTGCAGCTTCCTAAGTCAGGTATAGAAGTCACTTGCAGTTCATGAGAGAAGCTTTTCTAAGAGGCAGGGTGGATAAAAATAGATTTTTTTAAAAAAAATGTTTTTTTAAAAAAAAATTAAATCTGATTTCTTTTTATTTTTATCAAATTTATTTAATAAAATACTTTTGGAGTAAAAATCTATCCAAAGATAGTTTTGTATTTAAGATACATTAATAATTTTATTTTTTTATTTTTAATTTGATTTATATGCCACCCTTCTCCGGAGACTCAGGGCGGCTTACAGTGCGTTAAGCAATAGCCTTCATACTTTTGTATATTCATACAAAGTCAGTTTATTGCCCCCACAATCTGGGTCCTCATTTCACCTACCTTTGAAAGGATGGAAGGCTGAGTCAACCTTGAGCGTGGTGGGATTTGAACTTGCAATAATTGCAAGCAGCTGATCTTAATAACAGTGAATTAGTCCACTGCGCCACCAGGACTCTAATTTAGTTTATTCAGTGTGAAATGGAGCTTAGTTATGTAGCATGAGGCTGTATATTCTGCAATATTTACATTTTTGGTAAAACTCATTCAATGAATCCAAGCTCTGCAAGCTAAATAGAAAACCTTCATTTTGTTTGCAAATAATGATATGAAATATTCTAACTACCAGCAAGAATGAGTCCTTACATTTAAAGAGCACCTGTAATTTCAGATCCATCATGGCAGCACCTGTTAGCGGGCTTCCATTCTCCTGCTGCCTGCCACGTCCCTCACCTTGTTGTGTCACTGCCGCATCACCAGCTGTCCCATTAAAGTGAATGGGTGAGTCAACAGCGGGTCAGAGGAGGAGCCGCTGTGGGGCAGAGATGACAGTTGCTCTTTAAAAATTATGATTTAAATCAAGCCTTTTTATTAGTGATTTAAATCGACTTGATTTAAATCAAATCCACCCTGCTTAGAGGATCATAGGACTTTTCCTCTCTCTGTTTCCTGATTTCTTTGGAGCTGGAGAATTGAGACATTAACAAAGCATTTCCATAGGATTTTTTTTTTTAATGTTCTACCAATTAATATGATAATCTGATGTTTTTATATTAAGGATATGCTACATTTTGTTTAGATGTGCACAATTTGCAAAATAATGGGCAGCTGCTCTATGGTTTCTTGGGATCTAATAGAAATTCAGTGTGAGACGTCAGGTTTTTTCCTTTTTATTAAGCAGCATACTAAGTGAGAGGTTTGAGCATTTTCATTTGCTTATCCTCATTTGACAAGTGACCTAATTGCATTGCATTCTATTCCAAATTCCTCCCTTCTCTCAAGCCTTGATAATACAGCTAAATCATTTGCTTTTCAAATTGCAAAGTGAGTTCCCCCCCCCCATATTTACTTACTTATTTATTTGTAGCCATGCAAGATTTCAGCCTAAAGCACTTTAGAGAAAATATACTTATAGATTATGATGTGGATTTATGCACTACGGGTAGTCCTCGAATTTACAATCATAATGGAGCCTGGAATTTCTGTTGTAAGTTATGATGGCTATAAATCAAGGCACCATGTGACCAAATCCAATTTTATGACTTGTTTTACAGCAGTCATTAAGCAAACACTGTGCTCAGTAGGTGAATGTGGTGGCCATTAAACAAATGCTGCAGTCATTAAATGAACCAATGTGTTCCTGTGGGCGTATTTTGCTGGAAACTCAGGTGGGGTGGATGGGAATGGTGTGAATTGTGGTTACTTAGTCACGAAATACTGCAACTGTTCATAAAGGTGAGCTGATTGCCAAGCACCCAAAATGCAATCATATGACCATTGGGGAAGTGTGCAGTTGTCGGAACCCTGGAGCTGGATATAGTAGCAAAAAATGTGTTGCTGCGCTGACTCACTACAGCAGTTTGAGTTGAAATCATTAAGTGCAATCTTTCCCATTGATGTTGCTTGTTGGAAGATGGCACTAAGGTTCACAAATGGCAATCACATGTCGGTAGGACACTGTGATTGTTGAAATTGTGTTCCAGTTGTCAAACACTCAGAGTGCAATCCTATGACTGCAGGGGTGCTGCAATGATCAACTTCAAGAACTGGCCATAAGTCTTCTCATTCAGTTCCATTGTGACTTCTAACATTTGCTGAATGAATGATTGCTAAGCAGGGCTGCCTGCTTTTACATATTTTTTCAGCTTAGTCACTGGATCTGGCAGTTTGTGGTACTTAATTATTGTCCCCCAAAAAAATAGCTGTCCTCTTAAGTGTATTTACTAAGCATTGGAGCTAAAATTTCATCCTGACCTATCTTTCCATTGTCATGCTTGAAATTCCAAAACAGCAGCTCACAATAAAAGAATTGTAACTGGCTATATATTTAAAATATATACTAATCAGCACTGGACTGAATTCCTGTTCATCCCAGGAGCTCTAACAGAGCTGTGCTGACAAGCATCCCATATTTTACAGGAACTGTTCCAGTATTAGATTCAGTACACTCATGCCAATCTGAACGTCATACCATTGGGATACCTTGGCCTGTGATTTCCAGAATTCTTACTTAGCATGGATCAGATTGAAAAGGCAGCCTGACGTCAGAAAATCTCTGTGTTTCTCTCTCAATATATCTTTTAAAAAACTGATTTGAATTATCTTGATGGATACAGCTGTGTAGCTCACTTGACAAGAATATGAAAGGGTTTTTTTGTCTTCCGGGATGTTTAAACTTTACTTCTTTTTTATTTTTATTTTTAGTCCTAGATAAAAGTTATTATCTACTGCATGACTGATTATACAATTATCTAGAAACTAGTGGTTGAAATTTTAAATCATTTCTTCAGATATATTTCTAGAACCCTTTAACAGAGTTTGAGTGTATGTTCATGGGTTGCTTCAGTCGGATCTGCTCTTGGCTGAGTCATAGTTTTTTGACCACGCCCCTTGCACCTCCCTTTCAGGGTCAGTTTTGACTCAGTCTGCCTGAGAGAAACATCTCTTGCAGATCTGGCTCTCAGCCCAGGTCTGTTTGATTCCATTAATTTAATTTCAGTTTTTTGACCTTTTTAATTCATTTTTCTCTTTTTATTTTTTCAAGAGTACCCGTCTACTAGGCAATTTATTTAACTGAGCCTGCCGGTCTACCCAGCGATTTTCAGAGGTCCTGGTCTACCAGGCCTTAACTCCTGGCGGCTCCCTTTGCATGGCCATTTTTATTTTTTTGGAGAAATTGGAGCCCTATACCACCAACGAAACGGCGCACTGGGCTCTACCAATTTAAATAGCGATTCCTGGCAGCAGCTCCAGGATCGCTTATTTCAGCCACCACCACCCTCAACACTATTAAACACCAACGATCAGCTATAGGGCAGCTCTTTGAAGCTCTGCAGCAATTTAAACAGCAAAGTTTTGCCACATTGCCACCAACAAGCTTTACAGAGAAGTTTGGAGATTTTTCCTCGTTCCCTCATACCACCACCAAGTTTCTTCTAGTGGAGAGTTCCAAGGTTACTCCTTGCTCTCTCCCTGTGGCATATTTCCAGCCATCGGTTCTTGGAATCGTGGCTGTGGGTGCTAGATAGTGACTGCTTCTAGGGCCACCTGGACAGTCACTTTTCAGCAGAATTCAGAGGATGATTACCTCAAGGAAGCACAGGAAGCTCAACAGGGACAACCACAGGGCCTTTTTCCTGAGCCCCCTCCTGAACAGTGTTTTATTCCAAAGCCACAACTGTTCATAGATATTGTTAAAAAGCAATGATCCAGCCCTGAAACTGCACATGGTACAGATAAAAAATATTATACTGTAGCACCTAGGTTTGCCCAGCTATTGCAGGTTCCCCCAGTGGACAGTCTTGTAGCAGCTCTTTCCTCTTCCATTTTATATGTGGCAGGGGATACTTCTGAAGGTCTACAACCAGAGGATAAGAAATTTAATATTCTCTTTAAAAAGAATCATCAAGCTGCAGTATGGACAATTCAAGTGGCCTCCTTGGCCTCCTTTTTCAATAGAACCACTATTTTGTGGCTCCAGCACTTGCAGGCCAAGGTACCCCCTAGTGAGACTCGTCTCCATCAGAATATCAATAAGATCATTGCTGCCACTCAATTTTCAGCTGATGTTACTTTAAATTCAGCCAAATATGCATCTAGAGCTCTAGCTTCTACAGCGTCAGCCCGCAGGCTGCTTTGGCTTCGCCAGTGGCCAGCAGATCTTAAGGCAAAATGGCGTTTGGCTGCAGTTCCATATTCAGCAGAGAAACTGTTCGGTGAGTCACTTGAACCACTTCTTGTTGAGACACGTGACAAGCGAAAAATTCTGCCTTCAACTACCAGATGTGCTGACAGAAGTTCCTCCCCATTCTACAGGAGGACATCCTTTCATACCTATTCCCAGGGAAGCCCCTCTCCTCAAGTTTTCCTTCAGGGGTCGAACCGACTGTCGGACCATCAGTCCTTTCGGGACAGGACCAGACCCTCCCCGCAGTCTAAGCGGTCCTTCTGCAGATCTGGCTCTCGCCAATCCCGCGGTTGTAAATGTGCTCACTAACCTCTATCCTTCAAGGGTCCCAATGATTTTCTAGTTTCTATAGATCTCATGGAGGCTTATCTTCACATTCCCATTCTGCCAGCACATCGGAAATACCTGCACTTCAGCTATGCAGGCAAACATCTGCAATACAGGGCTCTGCCCTTTGGACTGGCCTCAGCTGTTTCACAAAGATCCTGGTAGTCATGGCAGCTCACCTACGGTCGAAACCTGTCAGACTCCAGGCATACCTGGATGACATTCTAATTCAGGCTCATTCTTACGACCAAGCCTTAAAAGATCTGGACCTCACAATTCGGACCTTGAACGACCACGGTTTTCTGGTCAACTACAAGAAAAGTCAATTGGTTCCAGTCACCAGAATTGTCCATCTTGGCGCCATTATCGATTCCAGGCAGGGAGCAGCCTACCTGACCTTGGAACGGAGGTCCGACATACGGGAATTGGTGACCCAAATTTACAAGAACCCGTCAGTTCCCTTGGCCACTTTGTCCAAACTTCTGGGCAAGATGGTCTCATGTGTTCAGATCGTTCCCTGGGCACGCCTTCATGCTCAACATACAGTGGTTCTTGCTTCCCTTCCAACAAAAGCATCAGGCTCACACCATGACCACGGTCAGAGTTCCCCTCTCTGTCAGGCAATTGCTACAGGACATTGCCTTCTCTAGACAAGGGAAGTCTTTTCGCGGATCACGACAGACTCGTTCTCACTACAGACACCAGCCTGTCAGGCTGGGGAGCCCATCTCAAATCACAGGTAGTGCATGGGCATTGGTCAGAAAATGATCTGACCAACCCTTTCAATTGGCTAAAGCTGAAATCCATTTGCCTAGGCCTCAGACATTTTCAAAGGACTGTACAAAACAGACATGTCCTGATATTGACAGACAACATTGCCACAAAGGCTCATGTCAATCACCAAGGGGGGACTCGTTCGAGGTGACTCATGGAGGAATCCCTTCGACTTGGCAAGTGGGCCGAGCAACATCTCCTATCCATTCGGGTGCACCACATAGCAGGGATGGAGAACACCCAAGCGGATTTTCTCAGCAGGACTCAGGTGGACAATGCCGAGTGGCAGAACCATCCAGACATATTCCAAAAGATATGCAACAGGTTCAGGATTCCGACCATAGACCTATTTGTGACGAACCTGAACAATTAACTTCCTCGATTTCTTCTCAAAGTTCCTGACACTGGGAGCAGAGGGGGTCAACCCTCTCCGACTCAAATGGCCACCAGGACTTCACTATGCCTTTCCTCCACTACCCCTAATCCAGGTCCTGGTTCGGAAAGTCATCGCCGACAGGGTGGAGATTATCCTCATGGCTCCTCATTGGCCACGTCACCCATGGTTTGCGGACCTGGTCAGTCTCTCCATATCGCAACGTTGGAAGATTCCATCAGATCAGGTCATCCTGCACCAAGGAGTCCTAATTCACCTGGAACCTCAGTGGCTCCAACTGACTCCTGGCACCTGAAAGGGTCCTTCTAAAATGGGACAAGTATTTGGATAGGGTTATCCACACCGTACAAGCCTGCAGACGTAGGTCCACTGTCAGGCTCTACAATGCCACCTGGCTAATCTTTTATAGGTGGTGTAAATCCCACCAGGTTAACCCTCTTTCAGCCTCCGCTCCCCAGATACTTGAATTCCTGCAGGATGGCTTAGACCGCGGCCTGACCCATAGCACCCTCAGGAGACATGTGGCTGCCATATCTATGGCCTTGTCTGGTGCCACTGGGGTGCCACTTACTCATCACCCAGTTATTAAAAAATTTCTAAGAGGAGCCAGTCTCTTACAGCCCTCTTCAATTCATAGATACCCCACTTGGGATTTGCCCAAAGTACTTAAGGCATTAACTGGGGTTCCCTTTGAGCCTCTCCGAACTGTTCACCTCTGTTTCCTCATTCTCAAAGTAGCCTTCCTAGTGGCCATAACATTGGCTCGACACATATCTGAGCTGGTAGCCCTTTCTGTTAAAGAAGATCTCTGTGTTTTCAGACCAGACGCTGTTGTCTTATGCCTGGACCCCTCCTTTATCCCTAAAGTAAATTCCCTTTTTCACAGGGCTCAGGAGGTTGTTCTTCCTAATTTTTGTCCAAGGCCTTCTCATGACTTGGAGCGGAGGTGGCACACTTTAGATATGTGGAGGGCTCTCAAAATCTACATTAAAAGAACTGCCCCTTTCAGAAAATCTGAGGCCTTATTTGTTTCATTTTTACCAAATTCCTTAGGGTATAAGGTCTCCTCCACGACAATTGGGCGCTGGCTCAGAGCTTGCATCGCCTCGGCATATCAAGCCCAGGCACTTCCCATTCCCAGCCGCATCACTGCTCATTCCACGCGGAGTGCAGCTACTTCAGCGGCCTGGGCAACCCAAGCCTCTTTTGAGGAGGTCTGCAGGGCAGCTACCTGGTCCACTCCCTCACCATTTATTCGCCATTATAAATTAGATGTTTTTCCTTTGGCTGAAGCTTCATTTGGCAAGAGGGTATTACAACAGGTGCATCAAGCCGGGGTCTCTCCAGGCCCTTTGACATCCCGCCCTTAGGACTGCCAAAACTTTGGTATGTCCCATGTCTAGACGATGCCACAGCCATCAATGGAAAATGGGCATTAGGCTTACCTTGAATGCCAGTTTTCATTGGAGCTGTGGATCGTCCAGCCCCTCCCCCTGTCTCAGGGCCTATACCCGACTTTTTCTAATGTCCAAGGAGTTTCTTTTCCAGTTGCCGTGTTGGACTGGTTCCTATCTCTTAACGGTGTTGGTTCCTGTTGGAGATCTTTCTTGTGGCCATTCTTTGCCGAAACTGAGCCTGAAAGGGATGAGCAAGGGGCGTGGTCAAAAAACTATGACTCAGCCAACAGCAGATCCGACTGAAGCAACCTATGTCTGGACGATGCCACAGCTTCAATTAAAACTGGCATTCAAGGTAAACCTAATGCCCATTTTAAATAAATAAATAAATAAATAAAAAATTAAAAATAAATAAATAAATAAATAAATAAATAAATAAATTTTCTGGCCTCTATGCATTAATAAATGAAGCTTGTAATAAATGAAGGGTTCTGCTAAAACTTCCATTTGCCTCTCTCTATAAGAATTTGAATTTAAAAAGTCTTAGCCCCAATTTTATTTTCAAGGAAATATATTGATATTACGCAGCTCTGTGGAATCTATGGATGCAATTGAAACTGATGGAAAGCCTTAATGGGAAGTAGCATTTGTGAAGTTATTTTGTTAATTCCAATAGAAAAACCGAATATGTACACAAATTCTTGAATTATAGTCATGGCTTTACAAATATATGTTTGCTGAATGTGTAATTGACCCTCAGACCAATTCATTTAAAGGTATTTGGTACTGTGCAAACATATAAGCTTGATGTATGCTGCAGATTTCATGATAAAATTGGAGTGATATCTTGTTGCACATTGTTTTGCTCTAAATTAGGTAGAAAATGGAGATAGATTAACTGGAAACTTTTTTGTCCCACTGTACATTCAGTGTCCATCTGTTTCCGAATGCTGAAAAAAGACTACAGAAACTAAATGTCAAGGAGAAAATCAAGAAGTGCAGATAAGTAGGCAAGCAGGCAGGCCTGCTGTTTAAAATAGTTTTGCCTATTCAGATTTATATAATCCTTTGGGTGCCATTTCCATAGTATTTAAATTAAAAATGTCCTTTTCCGAAAATGATGTTTCTCCAGCATAAAAACACATACATTCACACCCCACCCTCACACAGTAGGAGAGATTGATAATACCACACAGTACCTTTAAAAATTGGAGAAAATTGAACCACAGATTTTCCAGTTTGCTATTTGCTTTCCTCCCATTTCCTCCAATCAAATAATGGAGCTAGAGGGATTCTTGTCCGAATCCTTTTGAAAAAGGCTTTTAAAGTGTTAAGTGAAAAACAATCTTTCAGGCTAAATTTTAGGTATATCATTAATAATCTAGTCAGAAAAATGCAACTTAAATATATCTAAAAAAGGAAATATATAAAAAACATCATTCAAATACAGCTTTTAAAAATAAAACTGTTCAAAATCTAGCAAAAAAGGTGCTGTTTTTATGAGCCTTATTTTGAAACTATGCACAAGGTGTTGAAGTAGATAAAATGTACTGTTCTAGAGGAGTTTTTTAAATCTTGTCTTAATCTAAATGCATCTAATCTAAATGCGTTTTCACTATTTTTAATGGCTTTGAGTTATGGTGAACGTTTGCCAGACTTTGCTGATGGCTTGCAATCAATAGGCATAGCCAATACAGATAAAGATCAGCAACTAATGCATGACCTCAGAGTAAAGAAGTAGAAATTGAATGAAATCTGATAATGCAGAGTATGATGTCACATAGATCAGGATTAGTAATAACTACTTCTGCTGTCCTTTGTGAGCTCACCAGCTGGAAGAAGAAGAGACCAAGAGTCTGGGGAAAAGTGAGAGGGCAGCCAAGTTGATAGAATAATGGCCAATTAAACAACATGAAGCAAAATGCACTACAGGTAGTCTTCCATATATGATCATAATGGAACTTGCTCATTACTGACACATGTTGTGACATCCATTAAGTGAGATAGCCTCACTTAACAACCCTCATCACCTGTTGCCCTGATGTTGCCCTGTTCTGTCATTAAACAGAGCATAAGGTGCCTCAGGAGTGAGAAAGGCTCTGGGAAGCCCAGCCCAGGCCTTCTTGCCTCAGGCTTTCCCCACTCTCTGAGATACTCCATGCTCTGCTTCCTGCTCCTGGGTCCCCACGCCCCTTGGATTTGTCTTCCCCACTCTGGGTCACCCATCATGCACTTATATTTTGAAGATCTCTGGACCTCATGTTGCAGAAGGACATTCCATCCTTCAGTGTTCCTGGGCCACATGGCTGTGTCTCAGAAGCAGTCCAGGAACAGAGCAATCCATTCTGCTTCCCTAATGTGGTCTCTGTAGCGCTGCAGTTTTCTGCAGTGCTGCATAGACTGCATTGAGAAAGCAACAGACTGCTTTGTTGCTGAGCAGCATGGTGCAATCTGCAAGTGGCCACCATTTTCCAAGCGGCCACATTGAATTGTTTGGAAAATGGCAGCCACTCCAGATCACGCCATGCAGCCTAGTAATAAAGTGGCTTGCTATTGTTCAAAAAACATAAACCTCTGCAGCATTTCACTATATGAATTATTCTGAAATTATTATTTTTATTTTTTACAAAGCTGGAGTTTTAAATACATCAATAATTATTTACCACCAAGCTTGTAACCTGGAAAGAAAGTAGTCAGTTAAGCTGTGGAAACAGAAAAAAGAGATACCAAATTTAAACTGCAGTGGGTGCAAAAATAATTTAAGTGTCTTCATCCTAGTATGCAACAAAATTTATTATCTCTGCTGTGTTTATTGCCTAGGAAGCAGGATAAAAAATGTCAAGAAAGAAAAGAATTCAGTGACCAAAATTTGATTTAAAGAAAAACATTTTAATACAATTAAATGAGAAAAGGGAAGAAATATTCTAAAATGCAAAAATAACTCTATAACAAAAATAACTTCATGAAAGCGAAAGAAAAAAGGTTTTTTTGTATACCACACCTACACACCTACATATATAACAGTACAACTCAGATTTTTTTAAAAAGTTAACAACTTTATTTATTTATTTATTATCCATATGTCTATCCTGCCACAACCAATAAACATGGAATTATTGTCCTATATTTCCAATATATTAATATAGGGACACTCAGAGGCTGTTTCTAGACCAGGGGTCTCCAACCTTGGCAACTTTACGTCTGGTGGACTTCAACTCCCAGAATTGCTGGCTGGGGAATTCTGGGAGTTGAAGTCCTCCAGGCTTAAAGTTGCCAAGGTTGGAGACCCCTCTTCTATACAATATCGTAATTCCTGGGGAAAAAATGGCTTCCTGGCTTCTCATACCATGCATATTTCATCCAACAATAGCCATTTTTTTCTAAAAAGTTTGTCTTTTTAGCCTTCTTCATCTATTGGCTGTGATGGTTAGGAATTCTTTAAATTCCAACCTCAAAAGTTCTGGAGAACTTTTATTTGGGAAAAATTGCTGTTAGAGTTTGGGAAGAGACGGAGAATCTAAAACTATTCAAATTAATCAGTTCTGAAAAAAAGCAGTTAACATTTACTGTTCTGATGGAACATGCTATCATCTGAAACACACAGTTTTAAAAAGCTCACTAGAAATATCTCTCAACATCTTTAGCATTAATCATCTTGGCTAAGGCTGTTAAAATTTGTAGATTTTAACTACATCACTGCTTTGAAATTTAATCTACAGTAATATATAAAGGACCACAGATTCTCCTCTTCCATTAGGAACTTGTTAGAATATAATGTATCCCTGTTAAAAACGATGGGCCTCTAGAGGTATTTTACAGTGAGACCCTTCCATCTTAAAATATAGGAGGAGGTGTATATACATGAAAGATTTGCTATGGGAAAATAATTCTGCTCTGATCAGCTGCAGCCATTTCTCAGGAAATAATGGTTAGCTTTGCTTGGGAGTAAACCTGATTAAATTCCATTGGGACTTTTATTTATTTGCAGTATCTATTTGGAACAGTATGCAACTAAAAAGGACAATTAAAATCAATATGACATTACATTAAAAAACCAGTGCAGCAACCATGAGATGGGTGTAACTTTACTATAATTGGCTTCCTTAATATGAAGCTGCCAACCACATTCTATCTTCAAAGGCTGTCCCATTACAGCATGTTGTAATGAAGATATGAATAACTATTGTCAACATTTCCCGTCCAAATAGGGCCATGCAATGTATCCAATGGGATACATTAGTTGAAGCTACCTATCCCCAATCTCCATCTTATATTCAAGAAGTTATGAGTCTATGAGTGCTTCTATGTCATATTGAACTCTTTGGGAGGAGTATGATCCCTCCTAGAACAACTACCAATGTTTCTGGATTAACAGATTAGCTAGGGATCTGTCTCAACTTGTTTCACCCCTACATATCCTTATAGCCTCCAGACAACTCTTACACAAAATCACTATTCCAAAATCTGGAATAATGATACACCGTTGAACATCATCAGTTAGGCATGAACTGAGGAATGCATTTTTATGCTATGACTTATATTTTGATCTTTTGTATTCCAGATCTTATGCTGAAATCTAAATATACCAACAGAGAGAATTACTAAAAGTCTATTTTGTTTTTGTTTTTTTGTTTTATGTATTTTATTTTATTTCATTATTTTATTTTAGCTACCTTAAAAATAATGTTGCTCTATTATTAGGAGATCTTATCAGGGTTTTTTAGTTGCATATCTAAGTACATTTTTCTTGATCAAGATTCCTAATTACCAAATGTGGAAAAGAACTGTGATTGAAAACCAATATTTATGGCTAAATTTAAAAGCAGTGATGTAGTTAAAATCTATTTAATGTCTAAACTTTGATCAGATCTAGCAGTTTCTGGAATATTGTGAATCATGCTTGGCCACGTTGTATAAGCTTCAGAACATTGTGGCAGCTCAATGACCTAATCAGTCAATTTGGCCTGGAATAATGATTCTGAGGTGCAGCAGATTCTTGATCCAGTCTGGAAAAGTGGTGTTGCCCACTACTGATATCTAATATTTTACAGAAAGCATCCATTTCCTAATGGATAAACAATAGTCAAACATTAAATATACCATGGTAAAGGGAAACAACAACCCCCCCCCCACACCCCGCAGTAAAAAGCTCTTTAGAGAAACAGAATATTTGCTAGAGTTGATCTAGATTGTTTTCCAGGTTGTGTTCATTAATTTGGGGAGGAAAATGATATTCAGATATGTGACAGTGTTGGCTTCAGTAACTGGGTGATTTTTAACTAATCTGTTTTCCTAATACTAGGGTGCATGTTTTTGGATAATGCTTAAAAGTAGGTAAAACTGAACATGTAGCTGTGCAGAGATCTAAAAAGTAACCTAAACCTACATAGATTTCTTTTACTGTATGAATCTGTCTCCATTGCCATGGTTTTTTTCCCCTTGTTACAGCCATGTGGTTTTATCAAACATAATATTGGGCTTATAATACTTCCAAAACTTTAATAAAAACTTCTTCCAACATGGAAATATCTGGAATCCAGCTTCTCCCATTGACGTTGCTTGTTGGAAGCCATCTGGGAAGGTCATCACAAATGATGATCACATAACCTTAGGATGCTGCAACCAACATAAATATATGTCAGTTGTCAAACACCCGAACTTTGATCAAGTGACTATGGGGATGTTGTGACAGTTATAAGTGCAAGAACTGGTCATAAATCACATTTTTCAGTGCCATTGTAACTTTAAAGAGTCGGTAAATGAATAGTTGTAAGTGAAGGATTACCTGTACTAATATCTCAGAAAGGTAAAGTAATTGCTATGTTTAGAATGGATACAGTTCAGTATTGGTGAAACTGTGAGTATGACTCTATCCATCATATTGGTTTAAAGGCTATTTCCATATGACACCTCATTTTTTTGTTATATAATAGCATTTTATAATTTGATGCCTTCTAGACATTTGGACTTCAACATCTAGAATTTTTTGCAATGATCATACTGGCTGGGAATTTCTGGGAAATTCCTAGCTACTACCAACATTCAGAAAGATAACAATATAATTCTTCTTCAGTCAGTAAGGATGATGATGACGACAATATTATATGATTATGCTTTAATATAACAATTTAATACCATAGACATTTTATTATTGGTGATCAGTGGTCAAGATTTTGATCGTTTCTGGATTTTTTATATAAACCATAAGTCTTCTCTGGAAGACTTGGCAGTATACAAATGCAATAGATAAATTTTAAAATCCAGGGGTTTGGAAAATGTATATTTTGGGAAAGGCTGAGGTAGAAATACTAAAGGGGGAGGAACACTCAGATGTGAAATTCTATTCATGCTGCCTCAAGCAATTGTGTTTTATTTGGGAATTGTGGGAGTTTTCTTGAAAATTGATTTGTATTTCATATGATTTAATTAAGAGCTCTATATGCATTTACTTTATTTTCTGATGTTTCACATTTATTTTGTACTTGATGCTCTTTGATATGAATACTAGTAACTGCGCTGTGTAAAAGAGATGAGCAGAGTAATATTGAGTGTCATTCTCCACCCTCCGCCAGTTCCAGCTGGTGAAATACATCTTCAGAATATAAAGCATTTTGGCTGCTGAATTGATACACTCAATGTACTGCATACACTTTTGTAGCTGTACAGTTTCATCTGGTTTATGCATTTTTTTCTTTATAAAAGCTCTGCCTCCATCTTTTAACTATAGTTCAAACATCACTGCAAGAGGGAGAGGGAGGGAATTGAAATGTTTTCACTAAACAAAAAATGAAGTTGAGATTGTTCCAGTAACTTTCATACTCTTCTGCAGTCTGAATTATAGGAATGACTCTGCTATTTATCAGGGAAAGCGAATTCATGACATTGGCTTGATTTCAAGGAAAATGCCCTCTTCAGAACTGGACATTAAATCTGATATCTATAATATTCATCTCATTGGCATATATTGACATATATCACTTTCTTTCCCATAAAAATCTGTAAATTACTCCTTTAGCTTTCCCTTATTTCAGTTCCATCCCAGATCATTTCATCACTTTTATTTTCAACTTCTGTCCACTTTGGTGGAGCCTCTGTGTTTACTCCTTTTAACCTACTTCCAAAATTATACTGTCAAAATCACTCTACCTTTTTTCTGTGGCTTTTAATCCTAACCATTGCTTGTTCTCTTTGATTACATTTTTGCAATTATATTTTTCTTCTCTATCTACCTTATACAGTACCCCTCTGCCATTCATCTTTTTGCCAGTTATTCGCTTACGCTCATTTTTTCTCATTCATAGCTTCTCTCAGTCTTTCACCCACCATCCTTTTCCATTTTCTCATTAGCATAACTACACACACTTTTTAATATTTTTTCACCTACCATCTACGTTCTCTTTCTTTAGGTCAACTTTTCTTTCATTCTGAGGCAAATTAATCTATTTCCTAATACATGTTAAATACAGGAATTGTATGTTCCCTTTTTTCAGTTATTGTGTTGTCACTCTAGTTCAGGGGTGTCAAATTCACGTCACGGGGGCATCACATAACGTATCGGGGCTTTTTCCCTGTTCGCTAAACCAGGCGTGGGTGTGGCCAGCGCTTGACGCATCCGGCCCACAGGCCGGGAGTTTGACAGCCCTGCTTTAGTTCTTTTCCCAACCTTCATTTTCTTTTATTTCCATTCTTCCCAACATCCAGTCTTGAGATTAACAAATAATGGTATGTCCCAAATTCAGAATTTTTAATTGCTGTTTGTATCATTCACTGATTCTCTCAATCATTGATCGCAAATAATTCATATCAAGCAGACTTCTAGATTTACATGCTGAGAATCAAGTCAATTCTACAAAAAAGTGTTAATGTTCCTGGGAAATATCTAATTCCACAATAATATTTAAAAGTTAAATCCAACATGAAAGGCATCAGTATTAGCTCCTCCTTTCTCAGTCATAAACAAATAATCAAAACAGGAATTTTACTAAATGAATACGTAGTCTCTCTTCTCACTCATTTTTTGGTGTATTGGTTAGTTGATTAAAATTAAGGAGATGGTTACATAAACATCTACCTCCAAGCATTTCCATTCTCAGACCCAATTCCCTTGCTTATGGGAAAGCTATTAGGAGCAGTCCCAATTGCGGTAGCTAAATGAGGACTACCTTTAATCTGATGGCATGTGTGTGTGTATACATTGCATGCTGCCAAAAATGACTTATTGTGATATTTACTTACGTATTAAATTTAGAGGGCACCCAACTTCAAATTACTCTGGGCAGCTTACACTTTAAATGGTGAAGACAATATGACAATTTAAAAAGGATCATACACATTTGGATGAAACGAACAAGATACCAAAGAAAAATTAACAGAGGCTCTGCAGCCAGACTGGGATAAAAGCCAGGTTTTCAAAGACTTTTGGAAATCTAACTGTTCTTTGTTTAACATTTCCTTAGAATTTGATACTTGCACAAGGGCTCTTACAAGACATTTAGGTACAACTTAAGTAAATCTACTGTTTCTCGGTGTCAAATTTTCTGTTAATCAGTGTAGCTTTATACCGTTCCTATCTTAAAATACCTCAGAATAGAAAGATCAGTAGCCCCTGTGAGCTTCATTCATTGGGATTGCAGTGGCAAATGCTGTTCATGTCACCTGTGTACTGAACATCTCTATAGTATATCACTTTCCTCCCCCGCTTCCTTAAAAGGTAGCCTATTACAAGGGAGAAGATGGTAGATTAGTTCCTGTGTTCCGATCCACCCTACATTCTTGTTCAGTTTTTACTGCTCTGTTACATTTAATGAAAGCATGTCCTTACACCAATTTGTCTCAACTCTGGGAATGTCAGTCAGATGCAGAATCCTGTGAAAAATTTCCTGATAGATAACAGTGCCACCTAGTGTTAGTGTTGCTATTTTTGTAGTTTAAATTTCCCGGAAGGGAAAACCAGATGCTAACCTTTGAGAATCACTGGTATTGCAAACTAACAAAACAAAACAAATACTATATGTTATGAAGCAAACCACTGTATAATTGAAAAAAGTGACATCCTTTTATAGTACATAGATAAGAGGCAGTAGTGATTTTTATTTCAATTTCTGTTTGCCAACAAAACCAATATAATTTCATAATATTTATCTGCACAATGGCTTTTCCATAAGGAGATAATTCAGTAATATATTGACCATGCTCACCACTAGAATAAAAGAGTATTTCCCACACCTATGGTTTTTAATTTTAAGTAGCACCAAGTTCTGCCAATTAAGAAAATGAATATAAAACAAAGCAGGCTTTTTACTGACTTAATATTAAGACTGTGTTTCTGTAAATGAACTTTAAACTATAATTTGACAATATTAGACACTAAATAGATGGGATTTTTGTGTTCAACTGAGAAACAGTAAGGAAGTGTTATGAAATATTGGAAGAGCAATCTTGAGAGCTAGTAATATAGCTACTAGTTCTTGTTATGGAAGAATACTGTCTTGTTCAATGGATCATTGCTTGTCTGATATTTTTTACTGTGGAAATAGTTTCCATGGCAACCTTGACATGCAACCTCATTTAGGCTGCTTACTGAATAGTAATTTATAAAACTTAGAATGTTGATGAGCAGTCTTCTTAAATGAGATTTTGCCACAGATACATTGATGCTAATCTGTGAAATACATAACTAGATGTCACAGACATACTTTCCAACAGGCCACAGTTGGATTATTTTATTATTATTTCCATGCAGTAAAAAAGTTGGATGATAGTAAAATGATACAATCATTACAGGGTAAGAAATGGTACTTGTCTCTTTATTTTGCTTCTGCTGTATGTGTTTTTGTAATATTGCCGAGAGATTCCTCCCTCCCCCCAAAAATCTCCAAATAAAAATACATTCAAATCCAGCACAGAAGTTCTCAATGTCCCTCTGAAGCATTCAGTGTTGAGGGATTCATTGAACCAGTTTCCCAGATGAATAATATTGAGCTCTTTGTAGCCCTCAATTGCCTATTACTCACTCCCAGTCTGACTTGGATGCTGAATTGAATGTAGTCTACATATGGCATCTGTCTAAGAATGCTAGCAGCTTCCTTTTCATTTAGATTCAATGTCAGTTGTTTCAGCCTGAAAATATGGAAGAGTTGCTTGGAGAGATGCAGTCTATCCATCTTGTTTTAGACTATTGTCTCGGAAGTTGTCCAAGAGAAACCTAAAGGAGTTAGGAGATTGTGAATGATTTTTTTAAATGCAGAGGATTGTGCCTGCTGTACTGCAGCACTGACATTATCTCTTAAAAATAGTTTTATTTGGTGTGTAATTATACTCATGTTGTAAATAAGGAAATGCTCAAATAGTCTTAGCTGCTGAGATATTTTTAAATGACATGCATTCTTAAATCCGTTTCATTCTAGTCTCTAGATGAATTTGAGAATGAATCTGGTCCAGAATGAAGGCAGGAGAAGGTATAAACCAGGGGTGAAATCCATCAGGTTCTGACAGGTTCTGGAGAACCGGTAGCAGAAATTTTGAGCAGTTCGGAGAACTGGTAGCAGAAATTTTGAGTAGTTGAGGAGAAACGGCAAATATCACTTCTGGCTGGTCCCAGTGTGGGGTGGGAATGGAGATTTTGCAATATCATTCCCCCAGGAATGGGGAGAGAATGGGGATTTTGCAGTATCTTTCCCCTTGAGTGGGGTGGGAATGGAGATTTTGCAGTATCCTTCCCCTGCCATGCCCACCAAGCCACACCACGCCCACAGAACCGATAGTAAAAAATTTTGGGTTTCACCACTGGTATAAACTTAACAGCATCATCGGTGTGCAGAGATGAAGCATTAAAGAATATTCAGGACAGCTATTTGCCTTTGTTGCATAATCTTTACAGCTTCTTGTTTTACTTCATATAAAACACTTATGTACAGTACACCTTTAGAGGAGTGGCATACCAATAAAATAAAAACTCCCTTGAGTCCTGGTATCTGTATTGACATGCCAATATAGTAAATCTGTAGTATGGAAGTCTTTTTACATTGTTTTAATTCTAATTTGGTAGTATTTATTTTCATTTTCTATTTTCTCCTAAAGTTTTGGGTGTTCCATTTAACCCTATTTGCCTTTCTGGGTCAACTAGGTTTGACTAAGTACTGCCACCAGCCCTCAGTATTTTTTATTACTATTATTATTGTGAAACAACTTATGATCCAGTTAGTGGTAAACTGACATTGAAATTATCTGACATTGTTAAATTTTATTAAAACAATGACAGAAGATGAGTTTAAAAATAATGTCAAACAGGGTGACCAGCCTGTGTCTTCTCACATTGTTAGCAAAGGGAGCCTTGTATATCACTTACTAGATCTGCATGATCTGTGACTCATTTGGTTTCTGTTTATGGAGGTGGTTACAGACTGAAATAATATCTGTCATCTATCTGTTCATGGGGTGAATGGATATATGAAAATGATAATCACTTAATATATAAATAGGCAAGTCTTTACTCACAGGCATCAATCCCAACCAAGTTATATAGCCCAGTTATAATGGGATATCCTCGAATTTGTCCAAAGGTGTTAATCAGATGCATGAAAGTCAGAATTAAAGCACAAGGTCCAGAGATAAATAGAACATCATTAGCATATATATATATATGCATATGTGTGTGTGTGTGCGCGCGTGCGTGTGTGTGTTTATGTATAGTATAACAAATTACTTAAAATTCGTGGATATTATGATCTTGTATGATAGTACAACATTATGAACAAAGATTAAAGGGAGAAGTGGACATCCATGTCTAGTATCTTTATAAAGTGAGATAAAAAAATACCATTAACTTTCACTTGGGAAATGGGGATTACAAAGAGAATCCAGTGCCAATTTATAAATTCTTTAGGAAATCTACATTTTGCTAAGGTAATATACATATCTTTTCAGTAAATTTTTATCAATTGAATTACACTTCATTTTTATTCAAATCTACTAGCCAAATATTATTTGATGTGTGTCTGGTTTTGATAAAACCCATTTGCTCATCCTTGCCTGATTGTTGGGCGCAGGGGTGAAATGTAAAATTTGTTAGAATGTAAATATCGTCAGAAGAGGTTGTAGAAAAAATGCTTTGAAAAGTAAAAGTAAAAAAAAAAAAGCCTCTGATGATCCTGCGGCTCAGCTGGGCATGGCGGGGGAGGCACAGGGATTTTTGCTACCAGTTCTCCGAACCACCCGCCACCATTGCTACCGGATCGGGTGATCTGGTCTGAACCGGGAGCATTTCACCCCTGGCTGGGCGCAACACTGGCAGTTTGAAGTTCAGTCCAGAGTGAAGCTATCGTTAACAAACAGAGCATAGGCTTAAAGGAAAGAAAGGATAGGGCTGCAGCAGAGAGCCTAACAAACAACAAGGAGCTTAGTCAGCCAGCCTGAATTGAAAGGCTAGGTCAAGGAGCAGAACAGGAAGCAATCAATACAGAAATGTAGCTCAGAGGTCGATGAGTAGCTTCCAACTGAGAGGCCATCACTTGGCTCCATTGCATGCTCTGACATCTTTCCTTCTTAAAGAGTTAAAGTGGTTCCTCTTTGTTTGGTTCTCCAAATCTGCTAGTATATTCTGCAGCTGGGTATCTGATCAGGCACTGGCCTATTGTCCCTTGATTTCTTCCACACCTGCTCCTGCTGATTATCTGTTGAGTCAGCTTCAAGTGGTTGATTAATTGTGGGTTACTGAAGCTGACAATTTGCTGGATCAGACCCCTCAAGTTCCAAGTTAGAGGACTTCATGACATAACAATGTGATGAAATATTGTCTAGGTTGTTCAGGTCTTCCTGTAATTTCAAAGTTTTTGCTGTACTGGGTCAGGCTAGTTGGAATGTTACTTTTGTTGTGCCCTCATTGGTGATTTTACTGGCAAAATTCAAATCTTCAGAGCCTACAGTCCCTTTTTTCGACTGAGGACTCTACTTAATAGGGAGAGAGGTATTTTGATATCAATTTTTGGAAGGAATTAAGGGACACAGCTAAAGTTTTTAGAGCTTCACGATTGTACACCTTAAAGGTAGTTTGCTTCTACAAGCATGTATAAAAATCCTTTTTTCCTGTCAAAGCATTTTCAGTTGCAGCTTGAGCATAATGTAACAATTATCCAAAAAGCCATATTTGGCCACTTTATTGTCACACTTTCATCAGATTATTAACAGAATTTGCTATACCAGAATTACTTTGGAGGTTCTATGGAAACTCTGTATCAGAATTATTTATTTTATAGAAAGGCATTATGATTGTACTTGGAAAGAGTCTGGTGGCTCAGCAGACTAAAGCAGGGTCATTAACTGTTATTAAGATCAGCTGCCTGCAATTACTGCAAGTTCAAATCCCACCAGGCTCAAGGTTGACTCAGCCTTCCATCCTTTCTAAGGTAGGTAAAATGAGGACCCAGATTGTGGGGGCAATAAACTGACTTTGTATAAAATATACAAAAGTATGAAGGCTATTGCTTAACGCATTGTAAGCCGCCCTGAGTCTCCGGAGAAGGGCGGCATATAAATCAAATTTTTTTAAAAAAAGATAATTTTAATACATAATAGCTTCACAAGAAGAGCTCTGTTTTCCTGCAAATAACCCATTCAGGGACGGTTAAACTGTGAAACACATTAAACAGACTGTCTATTAAATTTATGAATGATGTAATATATCTTTTGCATCAATTTATGTAATTCATGATATTTGTTATAACATACGAATGATTAAACTGATACAAAGCTTTTAGTTTACACAAACTATTGGAACTTTTTTGAATACAGTAGATTTTATTGTTTTTTGTGGTGGGGTCTGGAGTTAAATGTTACCTATAATACAATGGTTTCCCAAATGGAGGGTTTATTTTAGATCATTAGATCATGGTGTATTGTTTGGAGAACAGCTCTAGAATATGTAAGTTGTCCATTTCCAACTTATGATATTTAATGTTAGTTTTCTTTCTCATCAGCATACATTGTATAAATTAATACTAGTATATTATAAGATACTTGAAAGTTTGCACTAATACTGTATATACTCGAGTATAAGCTGACCCGAATATAAGCCGAGGCACCCAATTTTACCACAAAAAACTGGGAAAACTTATTGACTCGAGTATAAGCCAGGGGTGGGAAATGCAGTGGCTACTGGTAAATTTCAGAATAAAAATAGATACCAATAAAATTACATTAATTGAGGCATCAGTAGGTTAAATGTTTTTGAATATTGATTTCAAAGAAAAACAGTAAACTAGCTCTGTAAGTGGAAAAGAGGATCAACAAAAACAAAAATCCCCCCCACGCCCCCCCACGCCCCATTTTGGCTTTAGCAAGCCTGCCTGCAACTTCTGGGAGCCAAAAAGGGGTGCAGGGGAGGGGCATTGCACCCCCCCCCCGCTCCATTTTGGCTTTAGCAAGCCTGCCTGCAACCCCGGGGCCAAAACAGTTGCAGGAAAAAAGGCATTTTTTTCGTCACTCCATTATAAGCCGAGGGGGGCTGTTTGCAGCATGAAAAACGTGCTGAAAAACTTGGCTTATATTCGAGTATATACGGTACTTAGACATTATTTAAAATCTGGCTGCAGATTATCTCAAAATTGCCAGGAAGCAGTGTAGTGTAATAAAAGTAGTTCTATTTCTCTCACACTAAACAATTGTTGACCTTTGGGTTGGTAGTTGCAGATAAGTATTGTTTTGCCAGATTATAGGTTTTTAGTGAAGTGAAAGTATGAGACGAGAGGCAAAAGTGACCAAAACAGAGACCAAAAATGAGCATAGTGGAGGGAGGGGTAATTGCTTGTGTGCAGCAATGATCAAGTTTGGAAGGTGAAACAACAATTCATATCCCTGCATGTATTTATCAGAGTATGTGGAAGCAGAATTTAAAATTGTGTCGTAATACTGATTTTCAGAGAATGCAAATTTGTGGGGAAGATAGCTATTTAAAAAGCTTTTTAATGCAATCACGGTTGCTTTATTTGATGATGAATCTTTACACAAGCACAATACTGGGAAGCATGTACAGTAGAAGTTACTGGGTATAAATAGATGACATTTGTAGACTATGTCTTCATAGCTATTTTCTAGTATGACAAGTTATTAATAATGTAAGTACTTGCCTTTTACCATATTTTGCATTCTGGAAATGTTTTGCCATATTTTAATATTGATGGAGAGATAGCATTGTTCCAGAGACCGCCCAGAAACAGAAGAGGCATTATGATGTACCTTGTCAAGGAAGTATACAAATGTTAATATGCAAAAGTCCCCATTTCATTATCACTGCCCGATATTGCTGGTATGTGACTGCATTCTTTAGTGCAGCATAGCTGTTGCAGATGTAGGAATACCTATCCCTTCATTAATCAGAATAACACAGAATATATACAGACTATATGGCATTTCCAGTATAGTGATTATATGGTATTATAATGCAATATTAATGGTGATATTCAGGCTAGTGATGAAAGAACAGTTTCAGCACATGTTATGCAGCCTGATTCTGACAATAAGCAGGTTAGGTCTTCTTAAGTATAGGAATGGAAGATGATATCAGGGAAAGCCTGAGTTGCCTTGAAGAATGACAAATTACAAATAGAATAGAATAATGTATTTTCTTGTGGGATTCCCAAGTATATGACCCACAGGAGAGATGCAAAAATTGTATTGTATGATTGCAAGCTTCATTATGTATTGATTGCTCTTATACCCAGGGATACAATTTTGAAGGCGTGTGTATGTGTGTATAAATTATATAAATTATAATAAATATAGTACTGGCTGTTCATGTAGGAAAATATGCTTAGAATTAATACTATCTTCTCTTTTTTTTCAACTCTAGTTGAAGCTCGAAGACAGATCAGTGGTGCCTCGAGATGTCGTTAGGCATATGGGCTCACGTGTAAGTGTTGCTATGTATAGGACAAAGAGACAAAGTAAAATCTCATGTGTTGCTACTATTAAATTGCTGTTCACAGATAAATCTCTGGCTAGGATACTGATTTCTGCAGGGAACAGTTTACAGTTATTCAAACTGTTGGAATAAATATTATTACAGGTACAAGTAAAAAGACGTTTGTATATTATTAGCCATTTTTCAGGAATCAGTAAACATTTTTCCTTAGTGGCAAAGTATCATGAAATCAAGCAGTCAAGAAAGTGTAAATCAATGCCTGGGCCACTCACCGGCAGCAACTAGGCCACACAAGTGAGCAAAGTTCCATGCACGGGATCCAGGCATCATGCGAAATCACATACACACCCAATCCACAGAAAAATTGCCCTCCACAGAACCGGTCCCTGGCACCCAAAAGGGGACCATTAGGGTCCCCTTTTGGGTGCCATGGGTATAAATCATCAGCTGCTTTCAGTGATCATTTGATTTGAAAATTAAGAACAATTTTCTCATTGAACAATTAGAAAAGGAGTATAGTGGAATATATATTTTAAGAAATCTTGAGTCCTTAATCACTATTCTTGTACACCTACATTGCAAGGAGTAACCTCATACTATACATTACAATTGTAATCAGTATGCAATCTCTAGACCTTAGCATTTCTATTTGACATACTACTGTGCACGGATATCATGTTCAGAATCTTAAAAGTTACACTTGATGGTAAAGGGTTTTGTCTCTCCTTGGAAATCCCTTTGCTACATAACCGGTTAATGTTTGTTTTTTGGAGACAGAAACATACACGGGTATTATCCAAAAGAGGAGACGCCCACAGATAAAACAAACTATAATACAAGTAGTCCTCAAGTTACAAATGAAATGAAGCCTGCCCATTCCATTCATAAACCAAGGATTCATGGGTGTGAATCTCATACCTTGAACGGGTCACTCCCTCCTTTTGCCCATGCATTCGCTAAACGAATGTGAGGATGTTAAGTGTACATGAGGTATTTCAGGATGGGAAAGGCCATGGAGGGGCCTACTGATGGAACAGGCCACTTGCCTAAGACCACCCAAGGCCTCCCCAACTCAATGAAATACCTCATGCTCCACATAATTGTGGAAGCCTGCGGAGGCCCAAACAGAGCGTCAGAGGGGTGGATCCGCCCCATTTTGGCTGACAATTTTCAGGACAAATGTTGCAGAGCCTCTGTGATTGTTCTTAAGGGCGAACAACTGTGGTGGTGCTACAAGATTCTTAGTTTTGGGACTTGTTCGTAAACACTAGGGGGAACTTATCGTGTAACTTTGAATGTTCGCTAAGGGAATGATTGTAACCAGGGGATTACCTGTATAATATCATCTTGTATTCCTTAGCAACTGATACTAAGAGGTGGTATACTGCTGATATATTAGACAATGTCTAGTCATCGTGACTAGAGCCATTAACAGCCTTATCTTCCCTGAAGTAATCCACTTATTTTATATTGACAGATCTCTTCAGTATTACTGTGTCCTTTAATAAATCTTGAAGTTTGGGAATAATTCTGCAAGTCAGCTATTGGCTTCATTTTTAAGTAGATGCCACTCATTAATATATAAATCATTCTAGCAATTGCCAGATTATAAAAAGATAACGATGTGTCTAGATTTGTATCTACTTTCTCAGCGAACAAGTAATATATAGGCACAAGGGGTATCAAAAATAATATTTCATCCTCTTGGTTATTGATTATCTTAATTAAATAATGCTTTAAATCTGAAGAACTAAAGGGAGGGAAAAAAAGGACACCCACAAGTTAGGATACATGACATAACTATTTACTGATATTTGTTCTACGAAAAGATTTTTGGCACTTTTCTAAATGTTCAAAGAATACAAGCTCTATAATCATTGACACTTGAATGCATAAAACAGTGTTTAAGCAATACTGGTTTTCTGTGGAATTCTTTTGACAATAATCTGAATTGACTTGTATATAAAGGCTATCCTCCTTGTTCTGACATTTTGAATAGCAAGCAGATGCTACCTAGTCTGAGAAATAGTTTATCTGATGTAAGAGTTCCACACTTCAGATAACAGTGATGCATGTAGAAACAAGGAAAGACTCTGGATGCAGTAGGGTTTTTTGCCCAGTAAATAGGTGGAAGAAAAACATTAAAGCTATTTATTCATCTTGTTAGGTTGTATTTCATGGATCTTGACTCTCTTTCTATGTAAGCAGCAGGTGAAACTTGAAGGATTCTTGGGGTCTGCAAATATTGAAACCATGTTGAAATTTAAAGAAATATTTGTTTTTCTTTCCAGGACAGCCAGTGTGGGACAGTTGTTGATGTCAATATAGAGTGTGCAGTAAAGCTGGTGGGAACCAACTGTATCCTGTATCCTGTTAACAGTAAAGATCTTCAGAATATCTGGGTGAGAATGCTTTAAACTATTTAGCCTGACACAGAAAGAACTCTTCTCGCTTAACAAATATAACCTTAAATCAAGAAAAATAAGCAATATCAATTACTACAGCTCACATTGGATCTAGATAGAGTAATGCCTTTAAATCTTATATGATTTGGGATTGCACTTGCACCTGCCTCTAAGGTAGTTTTCTAAGAGCTCTGGTGGCTCAGCAGACTAAAGCAGTGTTTAACTGTTATTAACATCAGCTGCCTACAATTACTGCAAGTTCAAATCCCACCAGGCTCAAGGTTGACTCAGCCTTCCATCCTTTCTAAGGTAAGTAAAATGAGGACCCAATTTGTGGGGGACTTTGTATAAAATATACAAAAGTATGAATGCTATTGCTTAATGCATTGTAAGCCGCCCTGAGTCTCCGGAGAAGGGCGGCATATAAATTAAATTAAATTAATTAAATTAAATTAAATTAAATTAAATTAAATTAAATTAAATTAAA
>WNWU01000040.1:5696429-5805838 GCA_012654045.1 Ptyas mucosa | reverse complement strand
AATTAAATTAAATTAAATTAAATTAAATTAAATTAAATTAAATTAAATTAAATTAAATTAAATTAAATCCTATGAATAGATGGTTTGTTACTTGTGACCATATTCAAAGAATTTCTAAAAATGTTGAAGAAATTAAAAAGAATCCTCCTTTTCTAGGACTTTGAGGGGAAATGATTATTTGGGGAAGAAAAATAACTTACATATAAAACTTAAATTTAGCACCCTGTAGAGATACAATTACTGTAAATGTTTCCTGTATTCTGAGTACTTTGAAGCCTTAGAGAGAACAAGAAATGCATTCTTCTCTAGTACACTGAGAGGTTTATCAAATAGTTTGTCTCCCCTGTACTGGAATTATATTGACTTAATACTGTAAATATTTTTTTCTATTAAAAAAAATCTTCCCATATGAAATCTTTTTAGAAGATTTTAGAAATCTTTTTGGGGAGTAAAAACTGACTAACAATTGTTGAACACTTTTCTTAGCCATGTTAGGCATCATTTAAAATACAGTATTATAAAAGATGTCATAATACTTTTTTTTTTGAGTTATTCCGGATTTTTTTTTCCTGTGCTTTTGCATCTCTAGTTTTGATCTCCAGTTTGAAAGCTCTTATTGAAAGACCTTATTATAACATAAACCAAGTCCTTTTATTCTTTCAGAATAAAATCAAATTTTGGACTTAATCTCCACTAGACTATTATATTTTTTTTCCTCTAGTGCCTTACTATTAAATTGTTTCAATGTATTGTTAGTAGCAGCTAAGTAAGTGACTGAAAATCTTACAATAAGCTTCCATTGTTGAGGGTGTAGAACCTGTGGCTTGCTAGTGCCAGACCTGTACTTCAACCACCACAGCTCACTGGCTGTCACACAAGTTCTTATAAGGCTGAGGAAGCTACCTCTCAATTTATTGTCATACAAAACATTCTATCCTTTCTTGAACCACTTTATTTATAAGATTTCTCCAGAATGTTTCCAGCTATTTCTTTTTTCAGATGTTTATTTATCTTGCCTTTATTATTTTATAAGTAACTCAGGGCAGCAAGCATACATAATGCTCCTTCCTCCTCCTATATTCCCCACAACAACAACAATCCTGTGAGGTGGGTTAGGTTGAGAAAGTGACTGGTCCAAGGTCACCCAACCAGCTTTTATGTCTGAGACAGAACTAGAAATGACAGTTTCCTGATTTCAAGTTGCTGTTTTATATTTGTTTCTATTAGGCGGGCGTGGCCTAATTCTTCCCTTTTCCCCTTCTGTTGTAAAATAATTTAGAAATTTTAAATTGTAATATTTTAATTTGGGGTTTTAATATTGTAAATTGGGATTTTAAATATTGGGGCCAATGTTTAATTTGGTTTTATTTGGCTTTTAAATTTTGTATATATGTTTTTTATTTATGGCTGTTCACCGCCCTGAGTCCCCTCGGGGAGAGGGGCGGTATATAAATTTAATAAAATAAATAAATAAAATAAAATAAATAAATAAAAAATAAATATTATAATATATATTCTATGTTTATTTGTTCAGCTCCACTATAGTGTTGATCATAAAATGCAAACACTAACACATTTCTGCATATCTGGATTTTAATCATCTAGAAGCTGTTCAATTGATCGTGGTCATTTGCTCTTGCGGTAGTTCCTACTTTGATTTAGTTTACCCTATTACAAATGTATGAACTTAAATCGAATCAAAATAATTTCTAGCTCTGATACAATAAACTGTGAAATCAGGCATTCTAACTCTCTCCTTCCCCCTCAGCCCTTTATGTACGGTGACTGCATAGCCTATGACTGGTGGCTAGGAAAGGTGTATGATTTAAAGAACCAAATCATTCTGAAGCTCTCCAATGGCGCAAGGTATTTCTGTTGCTTTGCTAAGGAGTATGTCATTAGCTGTTTTCAAATTAAAGTCTCATAACACTGATTTGTCAGTTGTACTCTTGTTTCTCAGATACCAACGATGTTGATCAACCATGCTGTATAGAATCTTTTCATAAGAAGTTAGGGATTGTTTCAGAGTTATTACTTGTATAACCTGAGTGAAAACTAGCAATTTGGGGTGATTGCTTGGTTCTTGCATTTCTAACATTACTATATTTAATGTTAACTCTTCTATCTCCCTTACCTGCAAAAGCTTCCTTAGCTGGCTTATGTAGCTAACTAATGTCAGTTTTAGCAAGCTTTTATGTTGTGATGGGAAATTGGGGGGCATCTGAATTGCACAATAAGCATATAAAAACTGTTGAAGCAACTTGTTAAGTAGGAAACTAAAATTTCAAAAACAAACTGTTTGCTTAACTGAATCATGCTGTCCAGATATTTTTGACTACAATCCTCATCAGTCCAGTTAATATGGCTACTTATCAGATAGAGAGGAAGTTGTAGCCAAAACTCCTTAGAGCAGAATTCCCGAACCTTTCTGGCTTTGCAAGCGGGCGGGTGAGTGAGCGGGAAAGTGAGTGGCAAGCAAGTACATGCATGCAACTCCATTTGCGCAAGTGGCACGCACATGCTTGCCCGCTGCTCACGCAAGTCGTGATGTGTGCACGCGCTCGCTTGCCACTTTGGCGGCCTGGTTCCAAATGGCTCAAGGTCCAGTAATGGGCCACAGCCCAAGGGTTGTGGACTCCCACCTTAGGAGACACTCTTTTTTTAAAAAAGAAAGGCTGCAGAATTGGACACTAACTCTGGAAATACTGTAATTGTTTGATATAATTGATAATTTGTCATTACTATTTCTGAACTACATGTTATATAAATGAATTGTTCTCAGTATTTACCAGTAGTACTTCACTATCTGATTATTTGAGCAGATCCTCTACCCTGATGATTTCATTGTGTTGAGCAAATAAGACAACTCTCTTTTTGAATTCAGCATCTTGAGTACTTTTTTCTGGCCCCCTATTCTCTCCTAAAATCTTAGAATGTAAGACATATTTTGTCCATATAGAACTATATTTCTCATAATTTTATGGGTGATATATAAATATATCCATCTGTTCCAAAGTAAATTACTCAGCCATAACAATATCAGGCTTTATTAAAGGCCTTAATATTGCTCTTAACATTAGGGCTTCATACAGTAGGGCTTTATGTCGGAAAACCTCAGTCTTTTGGGGCCATTGGGCATGTTGGAATTTTGGGACCCTGTTAGAAGCCCTCTCACAAAATTGTTATGTGTGGTTGAGGTAACCAATTACAAAACATCCATTTTACCCGAAGGCAAAAAGAACAATGTCTATTTGCTAGGAGTGCTCCACGGTATCCAAGGGACCATATACGTATGCTTGATGTTACTGATTTGTTTGGTGCATGCTAGGTAATTATAATAAAGTTAGAAAAATAAAATCAGATAGGGCAGAAAGCTTGGTGAGTATTAAAGGGCATTGCTCCCATCTGCCACATTAGAGACACATGCAGTTTGGTTAAATCCATGTTTTTCTCCTCTGTGGGCATATGACCTAGTTAGTAACAAAAATTAGTATAGATAAGGCACTTAGTATAGATAAGGGGGAGGGGCACTCAATAATCCCTCCCCCACCTCCCCCCCCAAAATGGTTTGCATATAGAAATGTCCATGTTCAATTGCTGGCATCTCCATATAGGACTGATTAAGAAAGATTGTGCCTGAAACTCTGGAGCTCCCAACAGTCAAAGTTGAACATACAAGTTTAATGGACCAATGATTTTATTCAGTATTTAAAGGCAAGTGGATAAATAGGTACCACTTCGTTGGGAAGGTAACAGTGTTCTGTGTGCTTTGGCGCATAGCCATGCTGGCCAAATGACCACGGAAGCATCTTCGGACAACGCTGACTCCCTTGGCTAAGAAACAGAGATGAGCATCACCCCCTAGAGCTGGACACCACTGGATAGGGGAAACCTTTTACCTTTTTATTCATTAATTAACATCATTAAATTCCAGCATAAGAGCATGTAAATTTAAATGTGCTGTTAGGTAGATAATGCTAACTCTTTTGCAATCTTTTCCCCAATGGTTATGTATTTCTTTAGATGTTCCATGAGCACAGAAGACGCAGCAAAACTCTATGACGTCTGCCCACATGTCAGTGATTCAGTATGTTTTTAATCGTTTTAATAAGTCTTAATTTGTAGAGATGCATTTCAACGTATTCTTGAGGATTAGGTAGAGCATAGCTTACAGATAGTCTCTGACCACAATTGACCCCAAAATTATGATTGCTAAGCAAGGAAGTTGTTAAGTGAGTTTTGCCCCATTTTACATCCTTTTTTGCTACAGTTGTTAGGTGAACCATTCGGTCATTAACCGAAACTTGATTTTCACATTGACTTTGCTTATTGGAAGCTGGCTGGGATGGTTGGGTGGTGATTGCATGACCCCAGGACAGTGCAACTGTCATAAATTTGCTCCCGTGTGCCTCAATTTTGTTCGTGTGACTGTGGGGATGCTGCAAGTGTGAAAAATGGTCATAAGTTACTTTTTTCAGTATCCTTGTAACTTCAAATGGTTGTAAGTTGAAGACTACCTATAGTTGAAAGTTTATTCAATGTTAAGAATTTGGGAAAGAAGGGGGGGCGTTATGTTATTATGTAATGTGATAAAATAGTTAGGCATGTTTTTCCATCTGGGAATAGCATTTTAGGACCAAACTGTTATGCAGATATTTGAAGCCAAAAATCATTCAGATGGATACAATCCTATTGTCCATACATTTCAAAACCACTACCAGTTTTGATCCTATTAAGATGTTTTTAATTTAGTATATAATATATTTCTCTTGCCTAAAAGTAAATGGTTGACAATTATTTTTGCTAGGAAAAATAAGGAAAAATAAAGTGCTTCATGCGGCAAAACCTGGCCCTTCTCAAGAGTATCCTCACTGTCTTATGTAGAAATAGATAAGCTATTGATCTCAGGTCCTGTTTGTATGGGCTAATAGTCTCGTCTTTGTCTTCCTGAATGTTTGACCATGTGTGCCTAAAGTAACAGTTGTTGCCAGCTTATGACTTGTCCATTTCTTGGTAGCCCTGAATTCCTTGTACTTTAGCCAATCATAATTAGGTATGAGATTTTTGTAGTTATTTAGAATGACTAGAGCAGAAAGGAGAACTGATTATGTGCTTATTATTAAGCATTTCCATAATGATAAAATTAAAATAAAATGTGGAAAATTCGTTCAACTAGGGTAGACCGTGATTTAATCCTATCTGATTTGTACTTCTGGTTTTGCTTCATTTTTCAGGGCCTATTTTTTGATGATTCATACGGCTTTTATCCTGGGCAAGTTCTCATTGGTCCTTCAAAAGTCTTCTCAAATGTGCAATGGCTTTCAGGAGTGAAACCTGTACTCAGTACGAAGAGCAAATTCAGAGTTGTGGTAGAAGAGGTATGTTTCAATGAGATAACCCTATTTTGGAATATCATTTGGATTTTCCCCAAAACAAAGCTTGGTGTGTAGTCTTGAAATGTCTGAGAGGGACATTTTGAAACTAAGAGTTTGCCTGCTGTTTTAGAAACAATTTTGTTTCAGTGTTTTCTTTTCTTGATCAGTCCATAGGCTTAAATTCCTAATAGAAGAAGTCTATAATGTAGAAGTTACGTCCATTTGGATATTAGATTGTTAGTGTTTAATCAGAAAAACCCTCAGGAGAGAATGCCTTTTGACAAGTAAATGCAAAGGAATGTAGAGATAACCTTGAAGAAAATATGCAGGAACAAAGAAGAAAAAATAAGAAATAATTCAGCCTTGGGAAAAGTAGAGTCCTATAATGCAATTTTTTTACTGTCTGTTTTGTTTGGCCTATGTTGAAGAACTAGAATATTTTTTTAAATTGTCTAATATGTTGTACATCTCTTTAAATTGCATAATTAATATTAGGATTATCTGTAGAGTAGGATTATTAGAATTTTTTGGGATTATATCACAGAAAAAGATGGAAATCAAAAGGAAATTCACAATTTGAGACTAAGTGGGGCTCAGAAAAGAAATTTTATCAGAAATTGTATGTTAATTTTGTAAACAGTTACAGAGTACAAGGACATCTTAATGAAATATTTCTCTCACAATCCACCCTTTTCTTCTTTAGGTACAAGTAGTAGAACTGAAAGTTACTTGGATCACTAAAAGCTTCTGTCCTGGAGGAACTGATAGTATAAGCCCACCACCATCTTTAATCACCCAAGAGAATTTATCTAGGTAAGAAACAGTTGATACCAGCTTCCGAAAAGGCCTGCTTGTTTCACGTCTTTGAATTGATAAAAGTAGAATAACCACTTACTTTCATAAAATGCGTTGTTTTATAGTTTCCCTTTCCTGGATCTTACTGCTCTTACTACAGATGGTCCTCGACATATGACCACAATGGAGCCCAAAGTTTCTGTTGTTAAGTGAGACATTTGTTAAATGAGTTTTGCCGAATTTTATGACCTTTCTTACCACAGTCATTAAGTGAAGTTAGTAACCTGGTTGTTAAGTGAATCTGGCTTTGCCATTGACACTGCTTGTCCAAAGGTCACATGACCGTGGGACACAGCAACGGTCATAAGTATGAATCAGTTGCCATTTTGATCACATGATTATGGGGATGCTGCAGAGTCTGTAACCATGAGATATGGTCAATAGTCACTTGTTTCAGTGCCATTGTAACTTTGAATGGTCATTAAATGAACTGTTGTAAGTGAAGGACTATCTGTACTTCTCCTTGCAAGAAGACTGCAGGATTATAGTCAACTCAAGCACCATGAGCTGACATCAAGCTCATAGCCACAGGGGGACTCTGTAAGGGTTTCCTAAAGCCTCACTATCTTAAGCACATTGGAATTACAATTACTTCAGAGCTAAAAGAGATCTTCAGAGCATTAGTTTTTAAAAAAAAATCAGAGAGGAAAAATATCAAGTTTGCTAGTATCCACTATAAACAAAATCAGAAATCGCTTTCTTAAATATCTTTTTTTCCCTTTTCCTTTTCTGTTTTGCCTTGATTTTCTGTTCCTTCAATTTTCATTTTATATATTTTCCTCTTTTTCTCTCTCGTTAATTCTATTTTGTATTATTTATTATTTATTTTATTATAATTCTTTATTTTGTACTAGCTTTTTATTACTGTTTTTTTAATCTTTGAATAAAAATGTTTTTTTTAAAAACAAAAACAAAACACGAACGAACGAACCAAGCTTAACCTTCCTCTGCTTTATGCTAAAAACATACTGTTGATTTGGTTTGGGGAGAGGGGAGCTACCCACTGTAGTTTTGTGAATCATGATTTTTTTCTTGATATGTTTTACATCAATTAAACTAAAGCAAATACATCATGTGATGGAATTATATATCTGAAAATGATATTAAGACATGCATAAATGTGAGTTGCTGGGCATGCTGATTTTGAGAACTGCTTAATTCTCTTTCTTACAACCAAAGCTTACATCGGGAATGGCCGTCGTATGACATTATATGACTCCTCATCTCAGACCTAGCCTTCTGTTTGCCTGTCTCATCCTGAGTTGATTTTAAAACGGGGACTTATATAAGTGTTTTAAATAAATAAATACATTTTTAGGAAATGTTTATTTGGAGGGCCCAGTAATTGTGCACTTTGCTCAATATAGACGTTACATCATTAGCAGTTCTAAACAGAGGTGGTGTGAGCTGACTGAGCTCTGAAAGAATAAAGCTTTCCAGCCATGTACTTGTGTGTGTGTGTGCGCGCAGGCACACATGTGCGTACAGCCATATACTCCATGACCTGTTTCTGTACATGCCATAGGAATATATTTTCCATTAGTAAATCTTTTTATTACTAAGTTTACTCTAATTTTTTGTAAAATTAGGAAGTAGTTATTGCTTTGATTTCCCAAATAGTGATTTCCCAAATAATGTATCACTGTGCATATATTTGAAACAGTTTAGACATTTTAGCCAATGCTGAAGAATCAGGAGGAAGATACCATCCAGCAGTAAGGTGACACTACTTTCACTTTCACTTTTAATAGAGTAAAACGTCTGGGTTGTTTTGACCATGCTGAACGGCAGCTTGGAGAAAGGTGTCTGTATGTATTTCCGGAGAAAGTGGAGCCAGCAAAAATCACGTGTGAATGTCCAGAGAGAAACTGTGTTCTAGCAGAAGGATCAGCTTCTAAGAAGGTATGTTCCCTGATAAAAGTTAGCTGAGAATATTGAACTATTTCTGAGAATTCTGTTTTGTTCATTACTTCTAACTGTTCTTGTTTGGCTCGGTACATTCCCACTATTGCCAATTTCTGCCATGGTTAAGAATATTGAATGATCTTTGGGGATGGCATTCCTTTTTTTAATTCTATCATCCAGGACATGATATTTTAAGAAACACACAAGCATAATATTAATTTATTGCTTAATCATATTCAGACATCACTTAGTTTTGTAGGTTATGCAGACATGGTTAACATAAACTTTAATTATTACTGTGTTGTTATATTTCCAATTTATTCTTCAGCAAGGGAATAGGAAAAAAATGAATGTTAAATGATTCCAGAATTGTGAAATGAATTCCTGTATCATTGGAGGGAAATTCATGATAGTTGATCATTCAAGAGAAAATGCATAGTGTTCTGTTGTTTGAATTAATTGATAAATGGTGGAATTTGTTTTCATATGGCAACTTTTTAAATAGTTGAGACCCTGAGTACTGATGTATATCATATTTTTCACATGAATTATGCTTGTTGTTTACACATACAGTAGTAACAGAGGTCTAGTATTGTTATATTTCAAAACCTTTGTCTATTATTTTAGATAAAATCTAGATTAAAATCCAAATTTGAAATGCTGATTCGTTCAGAATTTATGTTGTAAATTGCTGTTTAAGTATTTCATAAATAACAATCTATTCTGCATGTTTAACATTTTTTTAAAATATTAGAATCTATATTTAGTGTAAATCAGTATCTTGCTGTTTTACAATCATAGTAACATTGGATAAATGTATGCCTTTGATATTTCATAGCCAATATTTCCAATCACTGCACCCATTTCTTAATTTTATAGGCAGTTTTGTGACTAATCTAAAAATATAATCAGATTTCAGTTGCACATTCTTTAATCTGGATCTATTAAACCTCATTCACCAAAGAATACATAGCATTTTCCAAATATGGTGGCAAAACCAAGCTTTGCGGTTTTTTTCTTACATTAAAATAGTGAAATACAAAAACACATCACCAATAGAGTAAAACGACAGTGAAAAAAAGAAAGCCTATATATGTCATAGTGATGAAAATAATATTTAATATTTAAATTATTAAAAGCACATTTTACATTCCTTAGCCAAAGCTAAACCTCCGTATGCATGTTTAGAGATCTAAAAAGTGGAAGTCTTTGTCAGGTTTCAAAACATGGCTAACCATCTACACAAGGATTACACAGTTAGCATTCTGCCTGAATGGTTTCAAGTAATAGTATTTTTTTCTTTCAAAGTAGCATTTTCTTCTGAGGAAAAACATAACTGTAAAATCTATTTCTTTAATTTATTTTAGGGGTTACAATACAAGTGAAAATATGAATGAAATGTTTCCAAAACTGGAATAATTTTCTGAGTGTATTTTACCTCTGTTAACAATCCTTTGCATTCAGTAGTAATACCAAAATGATGGTGTTTAATATTGCAGATGGCCTGTCCTTGTTTCGTATCCAATGTAAAGCCTGAAAAGGTACTGTAATATACACACTTGTTCTCTGTCTGAAAACACCTTAATGTTCAATAGATTTCTTGCTAAAATCCAGTTACAGAAGTGTCTCAGTATATATAAATTATGTTTTCTCCCTGTAAAAAGTTAATATTTTAAACTCTCCATATTCTGAAACAAAAGTCTGTTACAGATTTTGGAATTTATTCATAACATTCTATTTGACTCTTCAGTATTTCTAAAGAATTTATCAGTGTAACTGTTTAAAATGACTAGCAGATTATGAAATATAACCATTTTAATATTTTTCTGCAAACTTAGCTATTACACAATTTCCTTGCAGTGTAAGCACCATTATGGTAGTATACATATACTATATGCTGTACTGTACTGTATATATGTATAGAAGTATGTGTTTTAAGCCATGAGTTAAGAACAGAGAAAAGGATATATAAATTCAGGCAGTTTGCACAGGTACCATTCACTCTATATTTTTCAGTTCTTGCAAATCATCTGTCATCATAAGACTGTCCCATATTTTATTGTTGCAAAAACAATAGCACTTAGACTTATATACCACTTCACAGTGCTTTTACAGCCCTCTCTAAGCAGTTTACAGAGTAAACGTATTGCCCCCAACAATCTGGGTCCTCATTTTACTGACCTCGGAAGGATGAAAGGCTGAGTCAAACTTGAGCCTCGTGAGAGTCACTCTGCCAAACTGCTGGCAGCCGGTGATTAGCAGAAGTAGCCTGCAGTACTACACTCTAACCACTGTGCCACCGCGGCTCTATATTTACTGATACAAGTAGGAATTGTTGAAAAATCTAAAAGCCTTTCACTATATAACCACATGATGGGCTCCAAGTCATCTCATTTTCACTAGAAAGATGATATGCACTATGAATCTGACTTTATAACAAAATTCACTAACAAAAATTTCCATCATGGGGCAACATGAGTAACATCTGAAGGAGTATTGGAAGACTGCTTGTTCAATCTGTATGCACAGATTCCCCAAACAATAAACATCTTGTGCTTTAGAAGATAGATAGCAGTTCTAGGTAAACAAATAATTTTCAGCTCCCACGTAGGCAGCATTTTTTTAAAAAAAAAATTGGCTCAATTTCTTTTAAGTGGTGGGAAAATTTTGTGTTTCTTGACCTGCGCTGATTCCTCTGTAGGTAAGGAGACTGCTGAAGAAACAAATAGTGAAGATCATGTCATGTTCCCCAGACGCTCAGAGTACCCTTGATCTCCCTGAAGGAGAATCTGCTGCAGCAGGTGACCAACAGCCTGAACATCTTAAAGCCAACTTGAAATGTGGAGCAGAGGACTCTGTCAGTGACATTATAAGCATGCAGGACGCCAAAAGAGAGCACATTGACGAAAAAAGGAAAGGCTTGTCTTGTGAAGGAGCTGGGCTGCAGTTGCAACCAACCTTTGTACTGAAACGGGAGGATGGCTCCTCAGACTACAATCTGCAGTCTATAGAACAGGATGCTGATGATGAAGCAGCTGATGACACAGATGACACCAGTTCTGTAACATCTTCTGCCAGCTCCACGGCCTCTTCTCAGAGCGGCAGTGGTACAGGTCGCAAAAAAAGTATCCCGCTTTCTATTAAAAATCTCAAGAGGAAACATAAGAAAAAGAAAACCAAGGTTTCCCGGGAATTTAAACCAGGTGACAGGTAAGACCAGAGCTCATATCATCCCACCTATACATGTCACATTAACCTGACCTAATTTCTTGGTAAAACCCTGTACATAACTTAAAAACATATCAATAATAAAAACATGTCTCTTATTATTGAGAATGTAGGAAGATTTGTGTTGCCTGCAAACTACGGATACAGTTTTCAAGTTATATCATTTAAGATATTGCTTGATATATCTTAACATATATCCAATTAAATTGTATAATTTAATTATACAATTTCTTCTTTCTTAGGGAAGAAAGAGTTAAGCAAAGCACAAAAGCTTTTACCAAAAATAATCAGCTGACTCAGTGTTCTTTTTGCACTAATCAAACCCCAATATATTGACATTTACCCCACTGATGATAATTATTAAAATAATAACCTTTTTGGAAAGCCAAGGCAGTTTCTGGCAAGACAATTCTTGGTACCTTGCCCAGTTCAAAGCGTTGTCCTTTCTTTTAAAGCATTAGATTCTGAAGCACCAGGATATAACAGGTAATGCTTTTATCAGCTTTGAATCTGCCTGTCCAGACTAAAAATAACAGAATTGCAAGGAACCTTGGTCTTCTAGTCCAACCCCCTGCTTAAGCAGGAAACTATACATCTATACCCTATAAATCTGGAGAGCCAGTCTATACCCCTTGCAAGGTATATGTGGTGTAGAAAGCTGTTGTTTTCTATAACCCCCATTTTGTGGAATTCTCTGTCCCCAAAAGTACATGGAACCCCAACACTCCATGCATTTTGAAAGTAAGTTTGACTTATTCTTCTATAGCAGTGGTTCTCAACCTTCCTAATGCCGCGACCCTTTAATACAGTTCCTCATGTTGTGGTGACCCTCAACCAGGGGTGGGTTCTAATTTTTTTTACTACCGGTTCTGTGGGTGTGGCTTATTTTGTGGGTGTGGCTTGGAGGTCATGTAACTGGGTGGGCGTGGCTAGCTGGTCATGTGACCGGATGGCCATGGCTATTTGTATAGGGACTACTCAGAGGACTGAAAAAAGTCATTTCTGACAGGTCCTCGCACTTTTGACTAGTCCTCACACTTATGACCATCCTCACATTTATGCCCATGCAGCATTCTTAACAACCATGTCACTCATTTCACAACTGCTTCTCTTCACCATGGTGACAAGATAGGGCAAAAATGTAAAATGTGAGGACAGTCGTAAGTTCGAGGACTGGTCAAAAGTGCGAGGACCAGTCAAAAATAACTTTTTCAGCCCTCTGAGTAGTCCATTTACATAAAAGGATACAGCAATAGAGAGGGATGAAGAAGGAAAGGGAAATTAGAGTAGGAGTAAGGGGAAGAGAGGGAGGAAGAGAGGAGGAGAAGGAGAAAGGAAGAGGAAGTAGGGAGGAGAAGGGGGGGAAGAGAAAATAAAAAGGAAAGAAAAGAGGTGGTAGGTTTGAGGAGACAGATTGCTGTGCAATAAAAAAGATGGAAGAAAACCAACCCCAAACAAATATAAAGATATTAAGATAAAGAATGAATTGTTGAACTTTAAAGAATAAAAGAGAACAAATATGAATAAATAGCAATAATTAGAAACACACATACAAACATACAATGTATTTTCTTTGAACAGAGTATTTGGCCGGTTCACAAATTTAAACAGTGTTTAGTCATTTCAATTAAATTTACAATTTCTATATTTCCTTTTTGCCATATTTATTCCTCATCTATTTTTTTAAAAAACCAATATTACCCTTCATCCTCATCTCTAATCTTAATCAAATTCAATTTTTCCCTTCTATATTATACCCCTTCGCATTGTCATCTGTTTTTATATCCATCCTCACATTGGTTAATTATGTAATACAGTTGTTTAATACAAATTCAACATTTTAATATAAATCAATTAGTTATATAACTATATTTTTTGTATATTAATCAATATGAACATGAATATTCCAATTATTTCCATGCAATCCAATTTCTTACAAATCCATTAATTATATTTACCAATAATAATAAACCAAATAATTTCCCCCATATATTCCTCCAAACCACAACTTAACCATTTCTGCTTTCAACACAATATACAATTAATAGTATCTCAATTATTACAATTCCCTAGTTAAATAGAGCTTTTTTGTTTTGTGTTTTAAAATCTTGAACCTCCTCTTTTGCCTTAAATTTCCTATTGTTTGCAGTTTGGCCCTACCTTTTTTGGTGAGGAAAAAGAAAAAGAAATCTCTCTCTCTGCCTCATTTTGTCACCTTGCAGCAAAGACCCTGCTTTACTTTCAGTTTCGCTTTTTCAGCATAGCTGGGGGGGGGGGAAATCTGCTCCAGCAATTTCCCTCTTTGAAGCTAGCTAGCAACAGAGCCCTCCGCAGCTGAGAGCAAATCAGCTGAGAGTCGGGAGGCTGATCAAATCAACTTACGATAATTAATCTATTCTGAAGCTGAAAGGGGCTGTTTTTTCTATTTTTGCAGGCACCAGTCCACTCATTTGTTTTCTTTTAACACTGATCAGCTGTAGGGCGGCCCTTTGAAGCCCCACAGCAAGAATTTAAACAGTTTTTTTCCCTCTAGCCATCAGCTGGGACTCAGGAGGCAGCAATAGATTGGGAGTGGGTGGGGTAAGCAACCGGCGATCCAACAGAGGCAGGGGGTAAGGGTGAGTGAAGGTGTGGGGGGGGGCAAGAGAGGGCTTTGGCGACCCCTGTGAAATGGCCATTCGACTCCCAAAGGGGTCGCGACCCCCAGGTTGAAAACTGCTGTTCTATAGCTTGGTCTGAACTGATTGTGAGCACCAGCATAGGATATTAAAACATTACATATCAGTTTTGGAAGGATATTATTGCTTTGTAATTTTTTATATTTCCTGTTCACTATCCAGTCTGGGATGAGATAGAAATGATTCATTCATAATTTCAGGGAAATGGCAGCTCTGTAGTATAACCTTCCCCAATAAAGACTATGCCTTTTGCTCCATTGTAGCATAATCTCCATCATGGTGTTCTGGAAGCCTGTTTAATCCCTATCATTTTGTTCAACAGACCAGCTTTTGCAGCCAAAAGGTTTTTCTCTCAAAAGCTGCCTTAGTGTTGGTTCCAACTTTAAAGTCAATTCTTTATGCTGTTTTAAAATGCCACCGTTCTTTTTAATCTTTACCCTGACTTGCTGTGATACTTTTCCTTAGTAATTTTCTATCCTTGTTGGTAACAGGGTTGCTGTGGAAGTGGTGACCACGATGACATCAGCAGATGTGATGTGGCAGGATGGCACAGTGGAGAAAAATATTCGTTCCAATGAACTCTTTCCTGTCCATCATTTGGACAATAATGAGTTTTGCCCTGGGGATTTTGTAGTAGATAAAAGAGGTAATTGGTGAAATGCATTTCCTCTGGATAATGTGTTTATTAGTAACAATTTATACATGGATTTTTCAATCTGGATTTTCAAATCGCCAGTAGTGTCTCATGCATCTTTTCTTATCCTGCTGAAGCCTAGATAAGTTGGCATTACAGCTGTGTAATATCAGTCAGTCTGGATAATGCTGACTAGGAATTCTGGAAGTTGTAGTTTACAATGACGTAGGGATTATCAATGTTGTATAGCATGACAACAGCAGTTGTACTCTTCATCATACTATTTCTGTAATTAAAATAATGTAACTTTTTTCCTGATACATATAAATATTATTACTACCAGCACCCCAAGTCAACCAGACCCAACAGTCGTAGAAATAATCACAATTTGGAAAGTGCTGATTTCTTGAATCAATGATTTACAGAATAGCAATCTTTAGGACTTTTTTAAATATCAGAATGTAGCCCTTTTCTATATTATTGGAATAAGATCTCTCATTAGGTAGAACACTGTTTTTCTGTCTCAAAATTTTTCTTCAAATATATGAACAAGAACAAAAAAAATTGAAAACATTGTTTGCTTTCCGTCCAGATGTTCTCTGACTTACTGGTGGATCAAGTCTTTAGCAAAAGAAATTTTGGGAAACTGCCAGGTAGCAGTTTATCACATTGAAAGTCAACAAAAAACTCAACAATCTGAATCTTTTATAAATAATATTACCAATTGTAGTATTCCCACAAGACAGAAATGTATGTTTCTTTTGTACTTACGTTTTTAACAAGGTTTCAGTCATTTCTTACAGAGTTTTCAAAGATTATTTTAAGTCAGAAGTTTCATTTGCTTCCTTCTGAAAGTATTGAATAGTAAAATACTGGATTTAAATAGTTTAAGGACTATATTATTTTAGTGTATAAAATACTCTAAATTCTCCTTCCACTCAAGGTCAGAGGAAAGTGCTATCCCAAGATGCTGTCTAGGAGATTCTGAGAACAATCGTTTTATATAATTACCTGAATAATTTAATTTTGGCATATTATGAAGGCATATTATAAAGTTTCTATCATCTATCTATCTGTTTGTCTATCTAACTCTATATATAACTGCCTATATATAAATATATATATATGTATGTATGTATGTATGTATATGTATATATAACATATGCATTTTTCCGTTCATAACCAATTTTCCTTTTAAATTTCCAATTTAAAAAGATGAACAAATATGTTAAAAACAAGTACATTGATTTAAATAAGATGAATCTTCATGTTTTTTTCCTTTGTGCCTCCATTATTTTAAAAGCCATGTTAGCAGATGGCTCAAACAATACCTTGGAGGAACTTGGAAAACTGAGAAATCCCATGCTGCTTGGGAGTGGAAATGTGAACCCATCCCTCTCTAAGCTAGAGCTGGGGCAGGCAGGGCCTCGCCACTAACAGTTGCACTCGCTCTCAGATTCAGTATAATAGAGCCATCAGGGACAGACACAATTATGACAAGAACAAGTTTGATTAACTGTCGAAGCCAACCAAGCTTGGTTTTTCTATTTTTTTAATTCATCACCAGCAATAAAGTGTAAATCAAGAAAAAAACAAGTATCGGATAGTTCTCAGAATAATGGAAATTACAGTGCATCATTTTCCCTTACTAGCGTATGCTTCTTTCTTCAATCCTAAATAGCTCAGACTTCTCAGGATCCTGGTATGTACGGAGTGGTGCAGTCGGGTGACCATATTGGTCGTACCTGTGTGGTGAAATGGTTCAAGCTGAGACCTAGTGGAGATGATGTGGAGGTAAGAAGTAAAGGCTGTGCAATTGTTTTGTTTTGTTTTCTTCTCTTGGCCTCTGGAATAAAATTTTGCTTTGCTAAATGGATGTAAAAAAAATTTCCTGAGGAAAATTTCATTCTGAGCTTTGGAGGAAAAGCACGTGTACATAAATGTGCCCAGTATTCTACTGGCTCTGTTGATATTCAGTCTGTCTCCTGAGAGGATCTAAGTTTGGTTTTTCACTGTTAGATTAAACTACAAGAGCTAAACAAAAAACTATCCAAATGTCAAACCATTTGGGGGAGAAAGAGCATTTTCTTTTCAATTTGTCCAGGCTAGAGCTAAAGCCAGCTGGTTGACCTTGAGCCACTCACTTTATCAACCCTAGGAAGGAGGGAAGGGCAAACCTCTTCTGAAAAACCTGGCCAAGAAAACTGCAGTGACTAGTCCGGGTGCTCATCAGGAGTTAAAACTAATTCAAAGGCATAATCATTGTTATCAAACTTTGTATTTAGATAACCTTCAAATGTTCATAAAATTCGGTCTAGAAGAGAATGCAGCTCTGAATTAATGTATGTAGATGGTGCTTTTAACATAGTATACTCAGAGGTTCTTACACAATACAGTTCCATGTAGGGAGCCCTATCAGACATCTTTTTTAAGAGCCTGGTGGAGCAATGGACTAAGCTGCTGTTAAAGTAGTATTTAGCTGCCAGCTGCCTGCAATTACTGCGAGTTCAATTCTCACCAGGCTCAAGGTTGACTCAGCCTTCCATCCTTCCAAGGTAGGTAAAATGAGGACCCGGATTATGGGGGCAATAAACTGACTTTGTATAAAATAGAACACCGCTTAGGGGGAGCCAAAAAGCCCTACTAAGCAGGTATATACAAAAGTATGAAGGCTATTGCTTAAAAGCATTGTAAGCCGCCCTGAGTCTCCGGAGAAGGGCGGCATATAAATCAAACTAATAAATAATCTTCAGAATCAGTGCTGAGCAGTATAACATGCTATGTACAAGGCTAGGTAAATACGTTACATACAGTATGTCAGCTGTTGAGGTGAAAAGCTTCCTCCTTGTTTTCTGATAGCTCAGTATAAACTACACATAAGCTTTATGTCCTTTTAGGGGGGAATACTTTTTAGCAACAGGTATCCCCCAAAAAAGGAGGGGACTGGCACTGTCAAATGACTTCTCTTCAATGCCACTCATATTCTGAGAAAGTAGATTTAAGAGTGGTTACCTGTTCTTTAAAAGACTCTTAGGTATTATGAAGGTCACCTCATAATAGTGGTATATAAGAAAGGAACACAAGATTGAATCACAAGATTTTGAACTTTGAGACTCTGTGCATGGGCCAGCCTTTATCTTTGTGTGATCATTTTCAGCTGGTTGGGGAGGAGGAGGATGTTAGTGTGTATGACATTGCCGATCATCCAGACTTCCGCTTCCGCACAACTGATTTTGTAATCCGCATTGGCAATGCTGAGGATGGTGCTTCGATTGGTGAAAATGAGGTGAGTGGTGGTAAAATATGTTCTTGGTACAATTCGTGACAACCATGACCTGGAAAAAAGTGAGATGTTGGGCCAGCTATCTATTTAGTCTTCTGCTTTGAACTAAAAGGCTTCCTTGTTAGCCAGCCTACACATGCCTAATGTCCTTGACTTTCTCGCACTCTCCTTTTCCTCCAACATACTTCTGGTTAGAATACATGTTTGGTCTTGGCATGGATCATCTGAAGCCTTTGTTCACATTCCTACAGTCTTTCAATCAAATGTGAATTGGGCAGATTTTATGTCCACTTTCTATGAAAGCTGGAAAGTTAAGAACTCAAGAGCTCAAGTCTCAATTTCTTAACCACCACTAGATGGCAAGCTTTCCAAATATTGTACAGTAGTTGAAATTTATTTTCTTCCAAAGGGAGGCATAGTTGTGACAGTGGAAAGGATTTTTAAAGGTACTCTCCACTGCCTTTGAGATTAATTTAGAAAGCATGTTGTATGTGAAATCTTCCTAGTAGTAATGGTTATGGTGGCTGTTGCAATCTTAATTCCTCTGGTTGTACTATATTCTTGGTCCTGTTTATTTACCTGAAAAAACAATAATTATTATTCCAGAAGTTAGAGACAAGGTTCCTGCCTGACCAGCAGGGTTTTTATCTACCTGTCTAGATTCCCTTTTAGGAGGCCATCTTCCTCTTCAGTAGGTGTGCTTCTCAGATTCTCAATTTCCCATCAGAAATACTTTCTTCTTAAATGTCTCGAAAGAGAGTTTTTTTCCCACCTGGGAAAATCATTGGTACACTGCATAGTTGAGCTATAGAAAAGGGATTATCTCTTTAGGAGACTTCAACCCAGGACGGAAATGCTTTATACTGTCCTACCCTCCCACCCACTCTCCCAGTCATGTACAAATGTGCAGAAAGGAGGTACGCTTTGTAACATGGCAGTAACTGTTTGCTATTTTTAATTGGAGAGTTAAAATTGAATGATAAAGATTGGAAATTATTTGAAAGCAACTACTGAAGGGAAAGAATATGTGGGGTGTTGTAGAATGCAGAATTACAGAGAATGAAAATTAACTATCCTTGCCAATAATCACTTTTTTGATGCAATGTAATCGCACTACAAAGATAAATCTCCATCTCAAAGATCCTATGTTCTTAATGCCAGATTGTTCTAAATGTCAGATTGGGATCTGGCAATAAGCATCCATCATGTAGTGTTTGTTTTAGATTAACTTTGTTGACCCAGTCTGTTTCTTTCTTTTTGCTCTGTCTACCAGTTTACCCTGTGGTAAAACTGGGAAGAGTAACGGGCAACATCCTGTCAGAATTTGCCTTGATAATAGAAACTCCAGATGCCTGTCAATAGTTGTGCTGTTGTGTTCAAATTCTTGCGGACTTCTGTAAAAATATGGCAGCCCCTGGGGGAACAAAGCATTGGAGTTGAGAGGCTTTGGGCCTGATTTAGCAAATTTTTCTTAATCTTAAAATAGGCCTTTTTAACTTGGCCATTTGAACTGATGTAAGGATTATTTTAGCATTAGTATTTGTGTTTTTGTTAAATTTAATGGCATAGCTTTAAAAAGTACATTATTATTGTGTGCTCAGCTATCTTGCTTACCTTACTTGGATGGTTATAAAAAAGTAGGGTGTATATTATAAAATAAATAACAGTTACTTTTGTTTCTTTAGCCCTCTGTGGGACAGGTGGCCCGAGTGGATTTCAGCAGTAAAGTAGAAGTTGTATGGGCAGATAATTCCAGGACAATTGTTCTGCCACAGGTAAATAATAAGCTGCTTCCAGTTGATGTAAGATATTAGTAATCTTGTTTTTATTAAGTGGCCTCCATATATTAGAGTTTTCTAGAATAAATGAGAAATTGCTCTGTTCATTACATTAGTTCTATTGGCATCTCAGTAACACGGTGTAATAAAAAGTTTGCTCTGATTTGCTGCTGTGATTTTTTATTTTTTATTTTAGTAATCAAATCTTAACTTCCCAGGAGCTTATGCTGTTATATAGTTGCTTTATTCTTGGAATCTAAATGTGGTCTGTTATTTTGAAAGATGTTTAATGCAGTCTTTAAGGCCTCTAATAAATATGTCTTTTAAGGAACTCCTGCATTTGTCTCAAAAACAAAATTAGTGACCATTAACTTACTTAAAATATTGTAGTTTGCCTCTGTCTTTTTGTTTCATTATAGCACAGAAGCTACTAAAACACAAGTAAAGGGCCTGCTCTTGCTTCAGAAGCCTATTAAATAACATTCAAGGCTTCCTTTTCTTAAATAGAGCAGTTCCCCTTTAATTATAGTCACCAGTGCCAGAACTATGGCTGTGTGATACAAAGCCCTCTGGTATATCCCATCCTGCTCTTGTCACACATGATCATATCATATGGAGGAACCTTCCGTGAAGGCAAGCTGTCTGTGCAATTCAGTATTATAAGGTGTATTGTTTTAAATAAAAATGTTTCCCCCGTTTCATGACTCTATTTGTATTATAGAATAAATGTCATAATCCTGTGTAAACCTATATGCTGAAGGATATATGTACATTTTATAAAAACATATAGACTTACATTTTATCAAAATCTATTGAGCATTGAAAGTGGGAGAGTGGGTATGATAGCCTGAAGGACAGTACAAAGAAAATGCAGAAAAATACCAGAAAGATCATCATTCCTTAAAAAAATCAAGGGCATTAACTCTTTATGCTCTGTAGTGGTGAGGTAAGGAACTAAAGATTATTCACATAGACTGTTACTGATAGAGTAATGTCTGAGGAAAAGGTAATGGGCATTTTGGATTAATTCAGGGATTTCCATCTCTTAACTGTTTTATAAAACATGCAGCTTAGTAGAAATAGCAAAGGAGAAGTTAAATAGCATAAAGATAATTAGGAGCCTGAGTGGCGTAGGAGGCTAATGCCTCTACTAAGGCAGCATTTAACATCCAGCTGCCTGCAATTACTGCGAGTTCAATTCTCACCAGGCTCAAGGTCAACTCAGCCTTCCATCCTTTCTAAGGTGGGTAAAATGAGGACCCGGTTTGTGGGGGCAATAAGCTGACTTTGTATAAAATATACAAAAGTATGAAGGCTATTGCTTAATGCATTGTAAGCCGCCCTGAGTCTCCGGAGAAGGGCAGCATATAAATATAATTTTTAAAAAAATTAAGATAATTTTACAGCTATCTTTGGGACTTCAGTCTAAAAAGATAGTCCATATTGCTCTCTGATCTGTTGCAAACTCTCAGCACTGGTTAGCATTTTTTCAAACAGCTACAATGAACTCAGGATCCCCTTGATTCCAGAGATAATTGCTGATTCAGCATTCCAGATTTATGAATTGAGTAGGGTCTGCTTCCTAGTAAAAGTTCAGCCTTTGAGGTATTCCATAAATGGAGAAATATTGTTTGTTTGTTTAAAAGATTTTATTTGTTTGTTTATTTATTTATTTAATTTATTTATTTAAAATGTTTGTTTGTTTGTTTAAAATATTTATTTATTTAAATATATATATAGTAGCCCAGCTTAAGGAACTCTGGGTTTTCAATTAATGTGGTTGATCCCCTTTTGCTATAGGAAAATCAGACTATATTATCATGAAATGAAATGGATTATGTGTTTTGCCATGTGTTGAGGCTCTTCCTCTTTTTCATTCTGCCTTCTAGCACTTGTACAATATAGAATCTGAAATGGATGAAGAAACAGATCTTGATTCCATAGATGGCAGCACTAGTGGTGCTTCTTCAGATGAATGGGAGGATGAGAGCGATAGTTGGGAGACAGATAATGGCCTCATGGAAGATGACCACACAAAAATTGAGGAAGTTGAACCTGAGGAACTACCTGTGGAAGAGGTGAAAAAGGTAGAAGAACAAGTACAAGGTGCTGTGGCAATGGCGGTGGCTGATCTAACAACAGATAAATCAGGCAAGGAAGGAACCCCAAAGAGTTTCCGAGAGTTGAAGGAGGCCATTAAGATCTTGGAAAGCTTGAAGAATATGACAGTTGAACAACTGCTGACAGGTTATCCAACCTCTCCCACAGTTGAACCAGAAAAGCCTACTCGGGAAAAGAAGTTTCTAGACGATATAAAGAAGCTTCAGGAGAATCTGAAGAAAACTCTGGACAATGTAGCTATTGTGGAAGAAGAAAAGATGGAGGCAATGGCAGACACAGAGAAGAAAGAAGAGAGAGAAGTTCAGACACAGACACCAGTGGCATCAGAATGGCCCAGCGAAACCCCAGTGCTTTGTCAGCAGAGTGGAGGCAAGCCTGGTGTTACCTTCACCAGTGCCAAGGGGGAAGTCTTCTCGGTGTTGGAGTGTGCTCCAGGTCAGTTTTTAAAGTGGGGCTAAGGATAGACCTTAGGGCATTCTAATAGTATTGCAACCTATTAGCTCCACTTGGCATAGCCTGTGTCAGGGAAATTGAAGTCCAGCAATTTCTGAAAAGCCATAAATTTGTAATTCTGTTTTACTGGGACCAGTGTTTGAAAGTAAGTTATAGTGGTCCCCCTTTCTTTCTAAACATATGAGCCAGGTGTAAAATATGACATTAAGTCTATATCTGGACTGACCCCTCTCTCAAATTTTTCTCTCTATATCTCTCTTCTTGTAACTTTATCTGGTCTTGTATGAAGTCTTGCATTCAGTTCAACAATCTTCAATAAAATTAGTGATCCCTGCTCAGGCTAGACAGTGTATTTTAATACAAGCATCATTTGAGCACTCTGGCAATATTTGTTAATAATTACCTTATTTGTTAATAACTTTAGTGCTGTTTTATAGTTACAAGGATAGCATATCAGAGTTATTTTTGTCTATTTACTAACCCTACAATTTAAATAAGTTTCTAACAAATGTTAGGAGCAAAGGAGAATATGCAAAATTAGGTAATCTGCTACCCCAATTTATTTATTTATGTATTGCCCCATTAGATAGCCATGCCTTTAAAAAAATGGAATTTCAGCCTCCAGAAGCCAAGAAGTTTTTCAGCACAGTGAGGAAAGAAATGGCTTTGTTAGCAACTTCATTGCCAGATGGGATCATGGTGAAAACGTTTGAAGACAGAATGGTAAGTCATGTAAACCTTTGTATATGAACTTCATTGTCCATAAAGAAAGGTATACCTTGTGTTTTAAAATTATTCCTAGGTACAGCTTTCTAAAAATTGTTTATAATTTTATTATTAAAAAGCATGGTGTTACTGTGTGTCTAAGGTATTTCTTAATGAAAAAAAAAGTTGGTATTTTTACACCAACAAGGAAAAAAAATCCCCAATTCATTTTATCTGTTAGCAGTTAATTAAAACTAGGAACTACATTTGTTCAGTACTTTCCTCAAGATAAATAAACACCCATGTATATATGAGTAGGAGGAGTTAATTCAATAATGTTGCCAATATGATGTTAACATTGCTTGGTAGATAGCTATTAAATGTAGCAGAACTTTCTCATTTGTTGAATGAATTAATATGGCTATTCTAAGGTACTCCTTTCTGTATTTTTTCTGAGAAGGTACCAACAACTTGTCCAGTGTAATTTGTTACATTTATATCCTTACTTCTATTATGGAACTAAAAGAGGTATAGATATAAGGTATCTCTATCTCAGAGAGACTTTTTGCAGGTTTCTTATCTATTTAGTCTCCGCAAGATAATACATAATCTCAGTTTGCGTAATAGCAGTATTTTTATTTGGTATGGGCTATTATTTCTGTGTTACTCAGCAAATGTGGAACAAACTAAGTAGAACAGAAATCTTCTTTGATGACTTTTTCTGAACATTTAGTCAAAGTACAGTCTGGCATGAATTATCGGGGTGTATACTAAGCATATTGATATGAAACCAAAAAGAATGCTTATGTGCATTTTCTTCATAGCTTTGGATGTAACATTTTTAGTTTGTTCTGGTTCCTCTTTATGGATTATTGCGTGGACTTATACATAGCCTCTCCACAGGATCTCTTCTCAGCACTAGTCAAAGGACCTACGCGCACACCGTATGAAGATGGCCTCTTTTTATTTGACATCCAACTCCCCAATATCTATCCAGCCGTGCCCCCACTCTTCCGTTACCTCTCCCAGTGCAGTGGCAGACTGAATCCCAATTTATATGACAACGGAAAGGTTTGCGTAAGCCTTCTGGGCACTTGGATAGGCAAGGTAAAAACTTCTGCTGACTTTTACTATAGTCCTCTTGACCTGGGTTATTCCGTATTATATTATAAACTGCATGCAATTGCAATACTTTCTTTAATAGTTTAACTCAAACAGCCAGGTGGCTTGCTCTATCTGCTGTTCAAAGATACCGTTCTAATCCACAATATCGTCCAACTATATGGGGTTTGTCTGTAGCTACCAGCTGTTTAAAAAAGCCTACTGCAGGACCCATACATTTGGAATCTAGTTCTCATAATACTTTGGTTCAGACAAAATATAAAGTGAATGTAGCAAATGAAACTAACATCTGTTGTTAGAAAGAATTTCTTCACAACTCATTTCAGAGTTTTTTTTTCCCTTCGGCAGTGCTCTTCCCTCCACCTACTCCATCATGAAAATTGTATGAATGCTTACCACCGAACTCTGTTCCCATAATAGAAATTCATTTTAAGATATATTCTATGCGTGTTCATTGTTATTACTGGTTTTCCAGTTGGATTAATCTTCTTTTGTCTTTCAGTGGGCATATTATAGAATTCCTATCTTACAGTACATTAATTTTTGGATTAGAGATGTAAAGAAAAGTATATATGCTATCCTCTCCCCAAAAGTTTGTTTTACTCAGAATCTCTAGACACTGATATCATTCGTATGAACAGTAATGTTGTAGTAGTAATGGAAGTCAGCAGAGCATGGATCATTGCAAATGCCTTGTTCTTAAAAGTTGCTGTGACTGCATTTTGATGCTGTGTAGTCCTTGCTGTTGAATTAACTGATTGCTCTTATTTGACTATTCCAGGGCACAGAAAGATGGACCAGTAAATCTAGCCTTCTTCAGGTGCTCATCTCAATCCAAGGTAAATTCCAGTAAGATGGTGGTAGAAGAAAAGATCAGCTCAAAACCTACTGCAATAGACAGAAAAATGTTGTTTTCTGGCTGTCCAAGCTGGGTTGTTTTCCTTGCCCAGGAACAATGATGTCCATGGCTATTTATTTCATGCCCTAAAAACAAAGCCTCAGTCACCAGTGGGATAGCTGCCAATATGGAGAATTGGCAGCAGGTAGCTCCCTGGGCTTGTGGTTAAAAACAAATGCCAAGCTTTTTTTTTTGCTACTCATGGATGCTCCATCACTGCCATTCTTGGCAGCTGTTCAGTTCACTTCTGTACAAAGCAGTGCACCATTTACTTGTAATTGAGAACCTAGACGTTCATTGCAAGGAGCAGGTTGGAACACCTTTTACATATGCTATAAATCTTCAGATATTTTTTTTTTCAAAATTTTTAGTTTATTCAAAAAAGATTAAAATACAAAACACCAAAATATTTTAAAAAAAGAAAAGAAAAAAGACAACAAAAAAGACAATAACAAAAGTGTCTTTAAAAAAACCTAAAACTAATGCATATAGACCTTACGTTCTCCCTAGTTGAATTCTGATTAATATAACAATATTAGTTTACCACCCCCTGCAAAACAGGCCAAAAAACTTTCAAACTGTTAAACTACTAAATCTACTTGCAAATTGTTAACCTGTCATCTATAAACTATATTAATAACGAAATGGTTAACAGTAAAAACAGATTAATAACTCAGACATTATTGTATGTTTAGAAAACATACAAAAGACGTGTTTTTCATTAGACATGTTTGTCATGAAGAATTGTACGGTGGTTTATTCATGTATATGGTTTGTCTTCTGTGTTAGATTGTAACAGTATCCCCAAACAAGTTAGGGGAGTTTGATTTTTTTTAAAAAAATAAGGCAATTCCTCATATTAAGAGGATATCTAAATTACCTAGTTTTGTTTAACAATGGGAGGCATTAATTTGAATATCTGTCTTGGTATAAAGAGAACCTATAAGAAAAAGCTGCAATCGGGCCTTTTCTTAGAAGTACATTGAAAAAGTAAAAGCAAGAAAGCATTAGTCCAAAACTTAATGATCTTCATATTAAAATAGCATTCCTTTTCATAGAATTTTTTTTTTCTCCTCAAACAACTCCAAAAAGGGAACATTTTGTCATTTTCCAAAATCTTGGAGAAATTGTATTATAATAGCTTTTCATCAAATACTTCCATAGTTGAGGAGTTCACAACTTAATAAAACCCAGTAAATTGGGATTAATAATTCAAATTTGGAACAGTTGCACTTTAAATGAAGATTATTTTTATCTCCAATCCTGAATAAAAAAATACTTTAAAGTACTCTGAAAAATACAGTTTTCCAAAATAGAGAGTATTTGTTTCTCACTTTTATCTTAAGTTTTAGTAAGTTCATTATCCTGATGCATTTGTATATCCTGTTTCTTTTCCAATTATATTTTTAAGTAAAACATGTTCGGTCACCATGCATGTACATTTTGAAATTATACATGTACTAAATATCTTATTTCTCCCACTATTTTCTACCTTTCTTTCCCTTTCCCACTTTTTTTTCTTTTTTTTTTTTTTACTACTAGGGCTTATCCTAGTCAATGAGCCTTATTACAATGAGGCTGGTTTTGACAGTGACCGGGGCTTACAAGAGGGCTATGAAAACAGCCGATGCTACAACGAAATGGCTTTGATCCGTGTGGTGCAGTCAATGATGCAACTGCTGCGGAAGCCCGTAGAAGTCTTTGAGCAGGAGATCTATGAGCATTTCTGCTGTAATGGTTGGCGCTTGATTCACCGTATTGAGTCCTGGGTGGAGACCAATGAACTGGTGGAAAGGAGCCATGATCACGCCGGTCTGGCAGAGTCTTCCTTTGCGCACTCAGCAGGAGGCATTCTGGTTGAGAGTCCTGTAGACAGTATGGGGCCATTGGGAGAGCAAGAGTTAGGGGCTGCAGGAGCAGCTAGCCAACTCTCCGATGGCAAGGAGGAGCTGGAAGACTCCGGTTGCGGAATGTCAACAGTGGCTGCTAGTGACACCCATCAGTGTTCAGACTCTGAGAGCATGGGCCAGGCCAGAGAAGCACATTTTGCCAGAGACGTAACAGATGAGGGTAAAGCTGCTCAGGACTCTGCCGCTCAGCCAAGTGTGAAACCAAAGAAAAGGAGAAAGAGCTACAGGAGCTTTCTCCCTGAGAGGAGTGGCTACCCTGATATTGGGTTCCCCCTCTTTCCATTGTCTAAAGGGTTCATAAAAAGCATCCGTGGTGTCTTGCAGCAGTACCGGGCTGCCTTAGTAGAGGCTAGTATCCCCGAGTGGACAGAAGATAAATAAATTTTAAAAATCCAAGTTAGGGACAGACAGGCACACAGAAAGATAAGGGGACACAGGGAGGAAGAACCTAGCAAAAGTTGTTAACAATAAATAGACTGTCTCACTGCACCCCTTCCTCCTTGCCTTGGTTTGTTATAGAGAAGCAGAATTCCATAACTCATTTCAGGCTGTCTTTTTAATCACATTCCAGATGCACAGGGTGATTGAGCACACACACAATCACTTCCCTCCACCACACCCCAATCCCTTCTCACACAAATGACGTTTCCCCTTGGGGCTTGATTCCATGAAGACAGGTGCTGTGGCCTTCCCATTTTCAGAACTTAAGTGAAGTTGGGATTGGATCTTTCAGCTCCTAGTCAATAAAGTGACGACCCCTTCCTTGTTTTGAGTTCTTGGGTGCTGTGGATATTGCTGAAAATGGGGATTGCCTTTGATTAAATCCTGAAAGATCCTCATTCAGGATCTAATTGGAAAATGTAATGCTGTAGTATTCTTCTACTGCCTGACCTAACTTCACTAAAGTCTGTTGATTAGAAGGAAATGAATAGCACACGTTTCTGCTCTGCATCATTCTTAATTATTTTCACTGTTGACTATATCTATTGGAACTAAGGGGACGTGCTGTACAAAAGCCACCAAATGATAAATGTAAGCAGCTTGCTTTCCTTAATTGCTTAATCTCTTAATCACGAGGAGCAAGTAAGCACAAGGCAAGCTGTATTTGTTGGGATGAGCACTTGGAATTTTTGGTCTGTCTTAACTGTACAATAGCATATCTTGTTCCACTTTGCCTTGAAGAGGAATAGTGCATATAGCATAGTTCACTGTTCCCTTGGATACACGAACATTATACAATTAACTATGAACATTAAGGTACCTCAGGATGATTCTCTAAATATCGCATGGTGCAAACCATAATTTCTGAATTTCCGCTTTCACCTATGTGCTTGCAAAGTGGCAATTCTGCCTGACTCTATATCTCCATGGATTCATATCAACACTGCAGCAACGAAGTCTACATTCTGGTAGACAGTGGGTCTCTCTAATCAAGCATCTTTAAATAAAATCACATCCTTTTCATTATAATAATTCATGGTTCCCAGATTCTGTATCATTTGCTTTAGCTGTTTCCAGGAATGGTATTGTCATGAAGGAGTGGTTGCAGGGACTGAAAATGCATGCTTCCAACAAAGTTCAGTTGGTTAGTTGTCCACATTCCTGCATTCAAAACAGACTTGCATTCTATTTTTCATTTGGTGTTTCCTCCATCTTTGCATGGCTTCACATTTATTTACCTTTATTATTCCTACTCTGATAACAATCTAGATGTCCCTCTTAGTCACCCTCCCAAGAGAATAATCCACTTGGAGAATATTGAGGGAGATGACACAAATCTTGTGTTGGCTTGGAATGTAGTGAGTGAATTATTTTAGTATTGCAGAGTAACATTTGAGAAATAGCATTTCTCTGTTTTTAAGAGCTTGCAGCAGGCAAGCTATCGTAGCCCAGGCAATTATGACTCAGCAGAGAGCCCAACTTAATAAAAATTCAGAGTACTTAGACTGATATAGTCATCAGATGAAGTCAGGAATAGAGTTTACCTGTTGCCTGCACTACCAGGCCTGCCATTAATTGTGCAGAAAGGTAATTCTGCTCTGAGATTTGTCATATTTCTTAAGCAGATGAGATAATGGCACCTCAAGTTCCCCAGAATTAACCAGCTGCCTATCTTAACGTGATGACCCTTTTCAAAAGCCTGCCTTTTTCCAAATCGTAATCATGTAAAACTGCCTAGTTGGTTCCGAGACATGCTTTAATAAGGTGAGAGGAGCCATGAAAATGTTAATTATGCAAGCTACAGGAGAGCTTATCTTTTCTCAAAACACAGTGAAGGACTTGTCTGAATTGCTAGCAATTCTGCCCCTGCAGAAGATTTTGCTTATTCTTTCCTCCTTGGAACCTGCTGACATCTTTTCCATTCTCAAGCACTGTCCCTTTTATCCTTGCTGTTCTTTGCCCTCACCAGTGGCATGCACAGACGTTTACATCCCCCCTCCCCCCCTTTAGCTATTGAATAATGTGAAGCTCTAGATTATGCAGTTGCCACTGGGCATATTGCAGCCGTGTAACTTTTTTGGGTGTATGTATGTAATCCAGAGTGAAGAGACTGTCGAAGAGACAGACGCTTATACATACACACCAAGAAGCCAAAGCATGAGGCATATTGTTAGTCTTGAGATGGGCCACATGATTGTGATGTATAAATTAAAATCTATCTGTTAAGTGCTGGGGAGGGAAAGGGAAAAGAAATATTACTAAACTTTATAGACTTGATTCTGTACAGTATTTAAAACCGATGGAGCTGTCGTATCGGGGCAATGCTTAGGGTATGTTACTTTTGCAGCTGTGAATGCTTGGTTGCTTACAATATATGTATAAAGTACTGTGTGATGAATCTTTTTTTACTGGCAAATTTTGTTTGGCTAATCAAGAAGCAGTAATAAAGGAGAGAAAGTGGCTTGCCGTTACGTTCGCCGCTGTTCATAGATTTGGCTGTTCATGCTGTGTGTCGTTTCAGCTTGAAGCATCAGGTTTATGTATCCCTGAAACTCTGAAAGGGATGTCAGCATATCAAAAGGGTTTGAGTGATATGTCTTTCCCAGGATCACCATTTACCTTGTAGGGCTTGTGAATGCTATAATACGTTCACTAGGAGGGTTTCTCTGGAACCCTTCCTTCTCGCCTTTAAATTTTCAAGGTGCTAAACTTCACCATCTCCTCAATTTCACTGTCGGCTACCTTTACCACGGTTGAAGCTTCAACAATAATTGTGCTGATTATCTGTTAAACAATCCCACTTCTCTTGGTTGCTGTGTTAATATGCATTGTGTCATATTCCTGTTTGTGTATTCTGCAATCTGAAGGCTTTTTTTTCTTACCTTTGGCCAGTTTTGGATAGGAGAGGCACATTTATGTCTCTCAGAGCATACATAAATTTATGCAACACAATAATCATTCTTCTTTAGATTTGCACACACACAATTCATTTTTTTTAGCAAGGTGCATCAAGAGAATGTTAAAATATCATCATTAAGACACCCCTTAATGACTGATTTATCACAATCTTCATCTCTGCTCTAGAAGACAACATAAACTACTATGGAAGATACCAAAAAGTGGAGTGATGTACACTATCCTCACACTAAAATAACGGTCTCGTAAAATAAATATTGAAGAGGATGCACACGCATATTATTTGGCTGCCTAGTTTCTGTCCTCTGAAAGGCCTGGGAAGTAAAGCAATTGAGGCCTCTTACCTGAAAGAGTCAATCCACTAGCACTTTTAAAAGCTGCTCCAAACCTTTTATTTTCCCCCCTTTAATCACACAAAATTAAAGATCCTTGCAGTGATACAGACCAGGCACAAGCTTGCCTCATCAGGTGCGTGATATGAAAACTAGATTTTGTCTGAAAACAGAAGTCGGCTGCTTTGCCCTTTTTCTCTTCAAGCTCAACATGCTGATAGAACTCATTTCTGAGTTTTAGCCTGCCCTGGATAATGGTTCATTGTTTTGAATTACAAATGTTTCCCCTGAGGCTGACACTTTTGTCAAAGTCATCCAAGCAGCAGCTATTTGACTCCACGGTTTTAAAATGGCCTGGGGGCAAGTAGAACACTCTCCATTGCTACCTCCTTATTATGTTTAGCATGATGTTAGACTGGAAATTGGTTCTCTCTTATCTATGCCTATATGTCCCAATGACCATTATATGTGCTCTCTGCCCTTATTTTTTTCCTAACAAACAGATTAAGTAACAATTGCTTGTATTGATGTATTTATCTGGCCTCCACATCCCAGTTTGTGCTTTAAATACTTTTACACTCTGCCTCTCTTGATTTTTGCAAATTTGTAGTAACCAGCCTCGTAACTTAGCTGTTTCAGAAAGCCAGTGTTTATCAAATATAAGATACATATGCCTCATCTTAAAGTATAGTCTCCACTACTTGTAATACATGCCAAATGCGAAAGCCAATTCAACTTGCATGTGCTTTGTATTGCTTTTAAAATCTGTAAGAAGTCAGCCTAACATTAAACGGTTGAAGTCCAAGTAGATGCTATGCAGACTTCAAGACTAGTAAATCCTCTTGAAGAGATATATCTGTACATAGCGATATCGGGGGAATGCTATTCACAACAAAACTCAGTAAATATCTGTTCCAGTGATGGGTTTCTCCCGGTTCGGCCCGGTTCCGCGGAGCTGGTAGCAGTGACGATATGACATCACCAAACCGGTTCTGGTCCCCCCAACCCCCGTTATTCTTATCTTTTATTTGGGCCCATCCCCAATCTATTGCTGCCTCCTGAGTCCCAGCTGATCGGCTAGAAGGAAAAAAAACTGTTTAAACTCCTGCCATGGGGCTTCAAAGGGCCGCCCTACAGCTGATCAGTAGTAAAAGGCAGTTTGGTGGTAGACCAGTGCCTCCAAAAACAAATGAGTAGACCGGTGCCTGCAAAAATATATGAGTAGACCAGTTCCTGCAAAAATAAATGGGTAGACAAGTATAGCTCTGCAAGCAGTTAAAAGCCTGGTAGACCAGTACCTCTGCTAAATCCTAAATAATTGTCACATGACCATCAAGCCACGCCCACAGAACCAGTAGTAAAAAAATTTAGAACCCACCCCTGATCTGTTCACATATGCAAATTATAATTATTAGCCATTCAAAATGTGGCCAATAATAGTAATATCTAGTAATAGATATCTTTGGTAATATAGGTAATATCTACTACCCTTACAAAGTTAGTGTTAGAATAAAATCCTATTTGGCAGTTGGCAGCACAAGGCCAACCTTTATCTTAAAAGCTAAGCAGGGGCGGGGAGTACTGGACTTGGGAGTTGAATAAAAGCAATTTTATATTCTTGCCAATAGCACTACATGGATATGTTTAAGTCACCAGGACTTCAGTTTGATTCTATTTAAAGATACATTACATAACTTCAGATCTGATGCTTTCCTAGGATAGCAATCAATGCTATCTGATATATATACAGTACATATAGGGATTTATTTTTCCTCAAAGTAGTTTGTGAGGACAGGAAACTACACATTTTGTCTACTTAAATTTCATTATCAGTTTGGATTATAAAAGCTGCAGAGTTGGGGGATTTGTAGCAAATCTACGTCTCTAAATTCCTCTGAGACTGATTGAAACGTCTGAACTGTTCACCAGGATCTGACCCTACTTTTTAGAGGACACACATAATTCTTCAAAGAATTGCATTAGGGTGGATGAGTAGGAATTCTCAGTTCTGCTTCAAAAGCACTTTCAGCCCACGTCTTACATTATGTTATAGGTCCAATCATAAAGGCTTTGAATGTAAATTGAAAGCAACTATACCCGGTTTCCCCCCAAATAAGACATCCCCTGATAATAAGCCCAATCGGGCTTTTGCGCACATGGCAGTAGGGCCAAGCGCATATTTCAAGGTTCAAAAAAATATAAGACGGGGTCTTATTTTTGGGGAAACACGGTAGTTAAAGCATTCATTCTCCAAATTCTCCTTTATTATGATGAGTTCTATACTGCTCAGTCCAGAGATTTTGGGAAGTGTATCTTCTTTCTGTCCATTTTTCATATTTTTAGATTGATAATAGCAGTTTGGGCTCTAATTGTAACTATTGATAGCCCTGACACCACAACCCTCTCCCCAAACTGTCTTGCCCTTAACTATAAGTTGTCTGTCTGCATTAGCAGTTTAAAAAGAAACAGCAGGCTACAATAAAAAGATGGCCACTATCCCATTTTTTGACAGCTGCTTTTAATCTACTAATAATCTATAGTTTGTCAGATGGACTATGTTATTACAAATGTTAGGCAGGAATATATGCAAGGAAGGTGAATGCCTAAAGGTGCCACTTTGGACTTTTATGGAAATAACCTACAAGATGCTCATCGAATGTGCATCTAATTGAAGAACTGCTGTGTCCTGGAGAAAGTTGGCCGGCTATGTTTCAATTACCTACCTGCATTTGAATGATAAAGATGGTGAAATGTTACATTAAGTGTTTTGCCTTTTGAGAAGACCAATGCAAAATCACAGCACTGATGACAGACATTATTTTTTTTTTCAAAATAGGTCTTTCATTTCTCCATAGGAATATAAGCAACTACACACAAGGCATGTATGTATGTCTTTTATACTCCTTACAAAATCATAAAATTGGTCCTCCGAGTGGCAAAGGATTAAGACACCTTTATCCAGACCGAAGGGTGTGCGAAGTGGCTTTGGTTTAATTTGAAGGCACACTTCTACAGCAATGCAGAGAGCAAGGAGACTCTAAACTTGTCTCTTTCACTGCACAGCAGCTTAGGGAGACATGGGCAAGACAAGCTCCACCACTATTTGCATCGCAATTAAAAGTTGCAGAAAAAGACAAGCTCTCCCTGAGAACTATCCCTGTCAACAATGTTGATGGTGTTTTGAATGCAGTAGATGCAGTGTTTGGAGATATCTTCACAACTTTCCAGAGTGTCACAAAACTCTTTCCACTGTTTCTTCCTGATACTCATTCAGGATCCACTAATAATACGGGCTAGCCGGTTGTGTATTTGTCCTTGCACTGGCTCACACGTCAACACCTCGCCGTCTACTGTCATAAACCCCTTGGGCTCTAGGGGCTCCAGCCGAAAGGCTTTCACAGGCACGTAGTGGACATGAGGGCTGTTAAGAGCCAACTGATTCCCTTTCTCCACGGCCATGAATAACCGGAGCATTCCCATCCGGGAAATGCCAGCAGTTACATAGAAGAGATGGATGGCATCATCAAACAGCTTGGCTGTGGGAGCTATAATAAAGTCTGTTCCCAGGTGGGATTGCTGAATGCCAACTATAGAAACAAATTCCTCCTCAGGGACGACAGTCCAGTGCTTGGGAACTGGCTGCTCGAAGGGCACCAACAAGGAGTCTTCCAGCACAGAATCCTCCTTCAGGAGGGGAGATGCAGGCTGAGGGAAGACGTTGACAGGAGATTTCCCGTTAGCGGTGGAGACCCAGTGAGGATGCTGAGGTGAGGGGGAGGTATTCACCTCTGTAGGAGGCAAGGAATTTGAGGCAGAGCTTTGTACTTCAGCTGGCAGGTAGGAGAGGCGGCCCTTGTAAACTTGGAGTGACGTGAGGAGTTGGAACGTGCCCACTTTAAAACGGGCGCTACCCAATTTACGGTACCTCTCGCTGGTAATGTCCACGTCAGAGACAAAACCCCAGCCAAAGCTAAGGAAGGAGAAGAGACGCTTGCCTGAGGCCGTGCGGAGGGAAACGAGGTCCATGGGAGCATGCAGGCCTTTGCATAAGAAGTAGGTGCAATTCATCAACAGTTCCTCCTTTGCCACATGACTTTTGCTGTAATGGGGGAAGAGAGGGAAGGACAGCCTAGGTTAAACCATGATTTCTTGAACAAGCCACTCCACATGCCCTAGTAACTCTTTGGGCATAACATTGAGCTATAAACCCCAATCTATACTTGCAAATTTAGGATTCACATATCATGTAAGTGAAAACTGGACAAGCCACTTCATTACTTAGCGGGATGTGTAAGCCCACCCATGGGGAGAAGTATAAAGTAGCACAGAAAACCAGCACAAGACTACTTTTCCAATGTGTTTAAGATAGCAAGAGCACTTAGACTTATATACCACTTCATAGTGCTTTTTGCAGCCCTATGTAAGCGGCTAAGCATAAGCATATACTAAAAAACATGACCTACCATTAAAGCAGCCTCCTCTCCTATATATTACAGGCCCCCAGCTGACCTCCCCTGCTCCTTAATGCCAAGGTTGCACGACATGCATCCTAAATCCCTCCAAATATCACCCCCAAGATAAAATGTTTTAATGTAATAAAAGGAGAAAACCTAAAGTCATCTGGAGTAATCATGTTCACAGTGGGTTTGTAGATGTGCTCCTCACAAGCCAGAAAGAAAGATCAGTGCCTCTCTCTGAAGGCAGCTGCTACCCCAGAATTGTTTTCCTTTGCTTGATTTCTCCCATCAGAAGCATGCAAGAATATTGAACTTGGAGGAACAGCCGACCTCATACATCTACCGTATGAAAGATACTCTATGTCAGAGCTGTCAAACTTGCAGCCCGAAGGCCATATGCATCACACGCTGGCCACGCCCACGCCCAGTTTAGCAAAGGGGGGGGGGAAGTCACGATACGTCACATGACAATGCGAGTTTGACACCCCTGCTCTATGTCAATGCCACTTACATGATGCTACTTGCATGTTGCAATGTTATGTAATGAGAATCACCAATACTGCAGTGGGTAGCAAACCTAGTACAGAGATAATATAAATTCGAGTACAATTGCAACACTTCAGACATTCTTGATAAATGACCTCTTACAATTGCCTTTAGCTAAAAGCCTCTTCCAGCAACCCAAAGATTCAAGATGCCATTGTCACAGCAGTAGCACTTTAGGCTAAAGATGAAAGTTGTCAACTACTCCTTCTCCTTGAATATTAGCAATGGATGTGCACAGCATCCTGTTGCAAGGGATCTGTTAGACGTCTAGGAGCTGACAGGTCTCCCAATATTTTCCCCCTTTTAACTTGAAGAAAAAAAGCACCTATGTTTTCAGCAGAGAAAAGAAGAATGAAGAGATGCAGAGAACATCATCTTCACAAAAGCAACAGCCTTCCAACCACAACAAAAATCCAAAAGAGGGCATTGCTGTCATGAATTGTACCCATGTTGATGCCACATTTAAAAGCAAAGTTATCACTGGAATTCTCGTAACCTTAACATTCCGTCTAATAAATATAACCAGAACGATAGTTGCATTTGATTTGAAGGAGGCTTTATCACTGCCATTCTAGAACCCTTACATAAATTCTGTATAGGTTTGAGTAGAAAGCTACAGTATGTGAAGATGAAAGTCAAGGCTGACCCCTAGCAAAAACTTCTAAAAGACAAAGTCAGTCCCTACTCCTTGCTTAGGCTTATAGCCATGTTAAAGCAGCACCTGTCTTAGCTTACTGATGGCTTTAAAAGAAGTTTGTTGTAAGCATTCAGTGAGAGCCAGTTTGGTGTAGCAGTTAAAGCATTAGGCTAAAACCTGGAAGACCCTGGTTCTAATACTGTCTTGAAAGGAAGCCAGCTGGGTGACTTGCTCAGTCATGCTAAGCCCTGGAAGGAGGCCATGGCAAACCACTTCCCAAAAATCTTGCCAAGAAAACTGTAGGGACTTGTCCAGGTAGTCGCCAGGAGTCAACAGTGACTCAAAAGCATGTCTGCTCACAGACAAATAAAGCATTCAGAAAGCTCAATAAAGGTATTGTCTTAAAAGAGATGTTCAACTTGACTGGTTCTTCAGTTTAAATGTAATTCTGGAATGAGAACAAGTGCTTGTATGTGTCAAAATGGCAGTGTGTTGGCAATGGTGGTACTGCATGTGGAGGATTGCTAGGGGTTTCTGACACATGAGCATCTTTATAGTACTTCCCCCCTCCCCCAACATACCCATCAAAGGATTTTCCAATGATGAGAGGATTCACAGGCAGGAGTTTGAGGGAATTAAAGAGGAAAATAATTCAATAGGAATTTATATGAATTAGGAAGTGTGTGGTTAGTTAAAATAATGGAAGTAGAAGACAGCAAACAATTGGACATCTTTAGGGATGGAGTGACTGCAACAGCTACAATTTGAACATATGCTTCTTAATGTAATTAAAAGAACATGAAAGAAAAGTATTTGGACTTGCTTACAGCAAGGATTGTCACAAAGGACAAAGGGACGAGTGGGACATAAGGAGATCAGGTGAGCATTTCCAGTTGTCTTCTAGTAAAGGCTTCTTCTAGTAAAGAAGCAGTCTTTTTGTTGGGCTCAGTAGAGGGCAGAGATCAGAAAGTGATGGGCAATATTTGAGGATATGGGGAGGGCAGTTTCCAAAGACTTCCAAAGACTCACAGAAAACTTGTTTCTTTTCCAGTATTTGAAAAGCTTAAAGGAACAGAGGGCTTGCCTTTCAAACCTACTCCTATCCACAAGAATAAAAGTTCATACCGTACAATCATACTGCTAAATTTGGCTGTTTTGTGTCTGGGGACAGGTACATCCACCCACAAACTGCATTTTTCCCCCCTGGCCTGAGCTAATGCATCTAATTTGACTCGGGTTCTTCAAATACTCCAGCCTACCTGAAATTACCCCGAGACATTCACCCTTTCTCAGATTAATGAGGCAGAGTTGCCAAAAAATGATCCCGATTTCTTTGAAAGAAGATAAAGATAAGTGAACATTGTAAATCTTGATAGGAGGGCTCATACACTTCATTCCTAGGTAAAAGCAAGGCCTTAAAATAAGATATTCGATATCTCAGTTTGCATCTTACCTTTCCTCCCTCTGAAGGTGATCCCATTTTGACGTCAGAGCATTTCTAGATTCCCGTAGTAACAGAAAGACCTTAGGATTTCACACTTTGCCCTCTTAACTAACTTTCTATAATGTCTGGTCAGTCTTTCTTGGAGACCACGTGTTGGGATTAGAGAATTCCTTTGAGATATTTTAGCTCATTTATCAAATTACAGCGGTTCAGTGAACCAGTTAGGGGAAGGGAAGAGCAACCAGATGCAGTCTAAATTTCAACTCTTTTATCAGCCTTGGCAAGTAGTATTAACACCAGCAGCAGCCTTTGTCCTGGAGAGATTTCATGGAGGAGTCGGTGGTACAACTCTACTAGAGCATCCAGTTGCAGGGGTGTGTGTCTGTGTGTGTGACTGAAATACAACCCTCAAAGAGCAGAAAGGAAGAAAGGGGATGGAAAAACAATCCGTTCCTTTTCCTAGTGAATAATTAGCTTTCTCTGCCTGATGCTCTCCCTAGCTGAGTCAAATGCATTTGAATGTACCATGTTGAAGAAGGCAGGGTTGCAATGTATCCAAAGCTTAAGAGTGACTCATTTTCCGGCTGAGGCTGTTTGACAGGACCCAGACTTGTTTCCTCTGGCCTTGTTCCTCCGCCATGATGATACCAGAGCATTTATCTTAAGAGAATGTCAGGTGGCTAAGCCAGTGTAACAGAAAGGAAAATAGCCCCTCCAGAATACCCTCAACACACCTCATTCACCCTCCTCAAAGGGAAGTTTGGGAGGGGGGGAATTAGCCACAGAGCAGATGGAATAGGAGGCCTGCTGTGCAAAGGGCAGAGAGGCCAGCACAGAGGGAGATGGGAGGAGCCGTAGCTTCTGGAAAATTATTGAAAGCTGAGCCAAAGGCTAGTTCGTAATAAAGGAAGCTTTGCAAGAGAAGAACTTCCCTCACACCTCTCTTTAGAATGACACATGATACCACTCCAAGGAAATATTATGCACCGTGTTAGTCAGGGGAAGGGCCGGTGTGAAACTGCTCTACCTATGGCTGCCTCACAAAGCAGAAAGAAGGAACGACTCTTGCTCCAATCCGAAAGGCCCACAGGCTCTCAGGCACCAATGGAAGACCAGGCAGGGTTTCCATCTGGCAATGGCCAGATCGTAGGCCTTGGGTTGGTGATGAGCAATGCAAAAGGTTGCATAGGAGTCACAGAGTCTTTCCTGCAAACTTTGAGGTGCAGAATCTGTCTAACAACAGCAACATAAAGGCACTGAATATTCCTACTTAAAGGCAGCTAAAGCAGGAGGCAGTACTGGCTAATCTCAAGACTCTAATTAGGTTCAATTCCGTGACTGAATAAATGGATGGAAACTACAATACTACAAAATGGATTAAAACTACAAGAACCGGGAAGGGTCAAGGAAGAGAGCCTTCTCTGCCGTTGCACCCAGCAGTCTCACTTCTGAGGGGATATTCTTTCCCCCAGAGGTGAGATAGGAAGCCTCCACTCTCCTGTTAAAGTATGGCTCTGCCACCTTATATGGGGAGCATATATGGAGTCATGGGGCTGGCTAGTGCCCCGAGAGCCCTCCCTTTGCCTTTCAATTAATTTTAACAGTGTTTTTATCATCCTTGCCTTTTTTTTTTAACTTTTATATACTGTTCTTATATTTTAATATTTTGTTGTATACTCCCTCTCTGAGGGAGATGGACAGTTCAGAAATTTAAAATATCAAGAAAACTCAGGTTACAGGTCAAACTGGAAACTTAAAAGCATTCAGAAGAGGGCAACAGCAATGCCTTTCATTGCTAGAAAAACTACAGTGAGGTGTTCAGGAAATCACCAAAAGCCAAGTTCAATTCAAGGGAGACTGTATTGCCAGGAGGACAGAATGACCCTCCTTCCATTTCTCTTTCCAGTTATTCACTAGTCTGTGCTAAGAGTAGGGATGGCCCTGAGACAGTGGTGGGTCCCTCCCGGTTCGGCCCAGTTCTCCCGAGCCGGTAGCGGTGACGGTATGATGTCACCAAACTGGTTTTGCCCCCCCCCCCGGCCCCCCTGCAGCCCCACCCACCCCCCGCACCCCACCCACCCATCCCAGCGTTATTCTTACTTTTTATTTGGCCCCACCCCCAATCTATTGCTGCCTCCTGAGTCCCAGCTGATGGCTAGAGGGAAAAAAACTGTTTAAACTCTTGCCGCGGGGCTTCAAAGGGCCACCCTATAGCTGATCAGTGTTAAAAGAAAACAAATGAGTAGATCAATGCCTGCAAAAATACATGAGTAGACCGGTGCCTGCAAAAATAAATGGGTAGATTGGTACAGCTCTGCAAGCAGTTAAAAGCCTGGTAGACCAGTACCTCTGCTAAATCCTAAATAATTGTTACATGACCATCAAGCCACGCCCACAAAATAAGCGCCACCCACAGAACCGATAGTTAAAAAATTTAGAACCCACTCCTGCCCTGAGAGATTGTGTGGCCTCATTTGTAATAGTACAAACAGTGCAAGAAATCTGTAGGAGATGCCATACCTAGCATAGTGATTAAGTGAAGCAGCTAAAGCATTCCCAGAGCCTCCTGGGAGAATGCAAAGAGGCTTCTGGATTGCGGTCTTCCAGTCAGGACGCTCCATCAGGCCATTGATCACCTGAAAGACACAGATGACAGTCAATCAGAGGAAAAGCCCAAAGAAGTCTGGTTTTGCATCTAAACTGGACTTTGGCTGCACTGAAGAATGATCACTATGGAAGCAGCCAGTCACTTTCAACATACTTATTGGGACAAAGAATCTATGTGACTCTGACTCAGGAGTGTGATTCAAATTTGGGTCAGCCTTTATGGTATACACAAGTTGCAAGGCTGGAAATAAGTCCTATTTAAACTATTAGTTTTAAAAAAAACATCCCAGGACCCCTGATCAAGAAGCAGTGCATCTGAGCAAACGTTTCTCTTTTATTTGTTTGTTTGTTTGCCTCTGTTGTTGCAAAATTCTGGGGTTCTGCAAAAAGCATTGCAATAAGGCACTAAATAATAAAATACTAAGAATCTATGTATATGTCATAAATATATTGTATTGAAATAACGTTCCACCAAAACTGAGAAGATGGAGCAAAAATAGCCTACAGGGTTAGATAGAATAACACATTTGAGTATTGAGCTAGATCTCTATTAAAAATTTATGGATACATTTTTAGTTTCTTTCAGTGCCTCTCATTTAATCACTCTTCTGTGTATTCTTTTCTGATTTTATTAGTGCTGTTATATTTAGGATTGTATTTAATCATGTCTTCTGGTTGTTTTGTTTCACCAATAAAGTGTTTGTTTTTTTTAAATGAGGAGGGCATGTACTAGAGCGATGACACCATAAAGTCTCAACAACCATCTGCCCTGTTCCTTACCTCATGAAGCAAGCCGTCTCCAGCCATAATGACCACAGCGTCCCATTTAGACATATCCTCCTCCCTTGCCAAATCCCAAGCATGATTATGTTTCTCTGAGGAGAAAGACAAAACAAAACTTTTATGTCTTGTAAATGATGTTAATTCAGATGGAGTATAGGTTCTAAGTTAGTCCACAAATACACAACTGTCTTTCTTCTTACATTCTCTCCCTCCCTCCCTCCCCCCCTCGCTCCATTGGTTCGGTTGATTTAATCAACTCCCTTGTTTATTTGTTTTCAAGCAAATTTTACAGAAAGTGATCTAGGCAGTTAAAGAGAGGAAAAAAGAAATCAACAAATCTAATCCAGTATGATTACAAGGAGAGAATATGGAAAACTGTCTTATGACACCTGCTGAAGGAATCTGGAAAAATCCACATGACAAGGTGGCAATCCTTCAGATAACCTGGTCCCAAGCTATTGAGGTTATATTAATGAAGCCACTGCTTTAAAGTGAGCCCAGAAACAGACAGGATGCCAGAGAGGTTGACAAAGTTGTTGCACAAGGCAGTCAGATAATTGGAGTTTCTAACTTAGTGACTTTATGCTGATACCATTACAGTTTTCAGACATGCCCTATTCTTCAAATCCAGCATCTTCCCATTATTGTGGTCTTTATTTGCCATAAGCTTAACTGGGATGATAGCTTTAATTTAGTCATACATGTTATGTTTTTTATAAAATGAATTACCCAGTTCATTGTAACTATAACCTCCACATAAGGAGAACTGAAGCAGGTTGAATTAACTACTTACTCTCATACATTGAAACTGCAAAGAGTTCTACAACATAGAGTATCCAATAATGTCATTCTACCCAGGCTTTGCCAAAGGCAAAATGAGTGAACAGAACTGGAAATGGAAGTCTGAGCCATATCTATAGGTAATCCTCAATTTACGACTACAATTGAGCCCAACATTTCTGTTGTTAAGTGAGATATTTGTTAAGCGAATGTTGTCCCATTTTACAACTTTTCTTGCCACAGTTATTTATTTTTATTTTATTTTATTAGTCATATTTCTATACCACCCACTCTCAGAGGACTCTGGGCAGCTTACACCAAAGACAGTATACTAAATAGCATATTGCTCCCAGCAACCTGGGTCCTCATTTTACCCACCTTGGAAGGATGGAAGGCTGAGTCAACCTTGAGCCGGTGAGATTTGATCCGCTGATCTGCGGAACTAGCAGTCAGCTGAAGTAGCTGCAGTACTGCACTCTAACCACTGCGCCACCTCGGCTCAGTTGTTAAGTAAATCACTGCATTTGTTAAGTTAGTAACAAGGTTGTTAAGTTGGTAAGTGAATCTGACTTCCCCATTGATTTTGCTTGTCAGACATTGGCAAAAGGTGATCACATGACCCCAGGACACAGCAACCATCATAAATATGAACCGGTTGCCAAACATCCTAATTTTGATACTAAACCTGTACTAAACCAGTTTCCCTAAGTTGCTCTGAGCCAGCCACAAGACTCACCAGTGACAAACTTATGGAATCCAATGCTGGCTTCTGTCAACATCGGCTGAACTTGAGAGGTAAATAGATGCAGGGCCTCTCCTGCTCCGCTCCATGGGTTCAGCAGCACCATCACCTGGCACTTCTGAGGAAGTAAGCCATGTATTCCTCCTATGTAGAGAAACAAAAGAAATGGGAGAATCAAAAATTAATGTCAATAACAAGTGTAGCATGGTATAGTATTGCATTGTATAGTGTAGTGTGCGCACACACACACACACCCCTAAGATCAAAAGAGTAAAAAGGTTCAGGGTCAGCATGCTAGCTTAGCAAGTCCAGGAATTGGAGTCCCACCCTTTTGGAAGAGCAACAAATTAGGGAACACAGTCAGATCAAAGTAATTAAGATGCCTTTTGTTGCAACTCAGAGAAGACCATTTTACTTATTAAATTCTTATTAACATAGTATGTAAAGCATTCTTCATGCTAAAAATAATTAGCAAAGTTACTTGACCTGAGCCTCAATTAACTGATTTTCCCCTCTTGTTTACAGCTTTTAGTTGCCTTGATTTTGTTTTAATTTCCATTGTTTGTATTGCCTGCTATAAGCGTTTCTTTTCTTTCTTTTTTTTTTAAAGCAGAATAATGGTGATTTTGTCTTATTTTGTCTTTATAAAGACAAAATTTATGCCGGGCTGGCATAAATCTCTTCTAATTGTTCTAAATCTTTATACCAAAGATTCTTAACCGATGAGCCAAATTGGCTTAATCATCTTATATTCACATTTATATGTATGTTATTTTAACTGTTCATCGCCCTGAGTCCTTCGGGAGAAGGGCGGTATAAAAAATAAATAAATAAATAAATAAATAAAATAAAGAAACGGTGCTACAATATTTCCAATGTAAGCAATGGTGGGAGTCAGCCAGTTCGCACCACTTTGGGAGAACCGGTTGTTAACTTTCTGAGCAGTTTGGCAAAGAAATCATTAGGGCAGAGAACCCCTTGTTAAATTACTTGAATTCCACCACTGAATATAAGGAAATTTCTTCCCTCTCTCCTTTGAACTGGGCCATTTGCCAGGCTTTCTAAATGAAAGGGCAATAGGGAGGGGCATTGAAGAGAGGTGAAGGTGGCCTAGCTGATGTGCTTTGCCATAGCTCGGTGGCCAGCAAGGTCACCTTCATCTCTCTTCAATGCCCCTCCCTATTGCCCTGCTTCGTGACAAAAAGGCCCCAGGATGGACTCCTTTGACGGTCCACTCTGGAGATCAAGACAGCCCTTCACACAGTCAGGAGACAGCTAAGCACAAGGGTGCCACATTCCCACTTCCCAATCACACTCTTCTCTCTTTCCTATAGGAGCTCTCACAGAAAAGAATGAGCAAAAGAAATATATGTTTTCTCTAGGTTCAGAACTGGTTGAATGTTGGGGAAAAATTAGAAGTGTCCGAGGTCATGATAATCTAAAATAAAACTTAATCAGCCACCCCTTCCACACACACCCTTTGAATATTTAGGTCAACTCTCAGGAAGATGAAAGTCAGAAATAGTGTTTAGGCCACGCAGGGGTGTCAAACTGGCAGCCTATGGGCTGAATGTGTCATGCGCAGGCCACGCCTACCCCAGCTCTGTGAATGGGAAAATCATCATGAAACGTCATGTGACGGCAACGTGACGCGGCGAGTTTGACACCCGTGGTTTAGGGAGTCCAGAATGATTGGGCCCTCAAGACAGGCTTCTAGAGAAACTCTGAAGTGTTCTTGGCACAAAGGATTTGTCCAGCTCCTAGTTTTGCTCTATTACTGGGATAGTTGCCGTTAGACATCCAATTAATTTCTAGCCTAGAAATGGTGCAGAGAGAATAATCAGTAACATATTTCTGGAGTGTTGAGGTTAGAAAACTCTTTTCTTTTTCTCTTCAATTTACTTTCTTTCCACTGGTATCTGCCAATAGATCTTCTTCAAATTTTGCAAATCCTTTTTTTTTTAAGGAACAAAAATGCATACAGTGTGAAGCTAGCATGACAACCAGCTGAATGTCTATTATTATTATTTTTGCACCCTTGTTAATTAGCTAGAGGGGAGCATTTCTCAGTACATCAGCACTTCATGGCTTTGCAAGGAGGACCATACTGAGGAAGAGGCACTGAGGTGGGGAGAGTGAAAAAGCGGCCCTGGAATCCATATCAAAAGTTTCATGCCACATTTCTTGCAGGAAAAAAATGATTGAAATGCATCATTCCAAAATAGACCGTGCATGTTTTCAGACCTGTACTTCTTCTGTTAGATTATTGTTTTTTATTATGAGCAATAAATCTGTTGACCAGCCCCAGACAATGCACAGCTTGAGTTGAACAACAGGCAATATTGCACTTAATTCAAAGTGATCTTCCATTCTTCTAACTCATCATTCTGAGCCAGATTTATGAGACTGGAGAATTCCCTGGGGAAAAGTAATATCACCACTATCCTCTCCCCACTCACCCCCACCACGGTCTAGAGCTAAGAAAGAACCAGCCTTACTGAGAATTCATTGTCAGATCCCTATTTACTATATGTAACAATTATTTTTTCAGCACATAGGCTGTTCTTAGCTCTGGCTCCTGATTACAATACAAAACGGGAGGGTTCCTGTATTTGCTAAGGCACAAGCACATATCACACAATCCTCCGAAAGGCATAAATGACTAAGGAGTGGAATGCTAAGTCTTGCAGCATTGAGCATCACCAATCCCAACAAAAGATCAGTGGCTTTGTGAACAAAAGATACCCTTCCCTTTAGATGTGCCTGCTCAACCCTGTTCAAAAATCCCTCTCCTTTGCTGATCTCCTGCTTATTGCTCTCATGTGAAGCACAAAGGCAGATTGGCAATCTATGAGAAACATCGATTTGCTTAGCACTCCACCCCATTGATAGTGGAAAAGGACTCCTCCGTCCACCCTATCCCTCTGCAGCCTCCTAAGCATTCTTAGTGTGGTACAACAACAACAAAAAGGAGGCAGAGGTGGTCTGGAGAGGTTGACAAGGGCTAGAAGCAAGGTTTCAAAGTCACAGCGGAGAGTTTACTATATGAACAAAGATGAAAAAATGCGAAACCACCTACTACAGAGGAATGGCTGGTGAAGCTTAAAGATTTTGCTGAAATGGATAAATTAACTTCTTTGATTAGAGAGAAGACATTATCTATATGTATTGCTGATTGGATGTCTCTTATGGATTTGCGTAAAAATGAAAACAATGAACTTGTGACCTATGGTTTCGATGATTAGATAGGATAGATTATTAAAAAATGATATGATGTAACCTTAGAGAGGTCAAAATATACTTGCACTTATAACTGCTGTGAAGAATATCAGAAGCCATTTCTGTATGTTTTTTTTCTATGTTCCTTTAACTTTGTTCCTTTCTTGCCCTCTGTCTTTTTTATTTCTTTTTTCTTTTTTTTCTTACTTTCTACTAATTTGTGTTAGCTTTTATCTTCTTGCTTAAAGGTTTTAATTAAAACAATCTATCAATCTAGCTACCTAACATCTACCTATTTATTACCTATCTCAAGATAATAAAGTGAATGCAATGTAATAAATTGTAAAAGTTAATTCAGAGATCTATTTTACTGATGTCATTTGAGCTGATACCAGTGGTGGGTTGCCCCTGGTTCGCAAGAACCGGTAGTAAAACCGGCGGGAGGCTCCGCCCACTGACCCGGATGTCATTATAGATGATCTGCGCATGCACAGAAGCTTCTGCACATGTACAGAAGAGTGAGTAATGGCTCGAGCGAAGCAAGCACGGGCGTGCGGGCGTGATGCGAACCAGTAATAAAGGTAAGTAGAATCCACTCTTACCTGATATCGTACAGTAAGACTACATCCTGCATAATACATTGGGATTCCAAGCACCCAAACTATTTAGTCTTAATGCTGAACAATCTGCCAGCAGGAGTATCAGAAACAAGCTGCTATTAACCCAGGCCTCACTCAGCCATACGTTCAGCGTGACAACTGACCACAAACTTCACAAAAAGTAACTTGACTTACAAGTCAGCTCTATTCAGAAATAAGCCCCTTTAAGTTGGGGGGGGGGAGAGGGTATTTTATTCATTCATTCATTCATTCATTCATTCATTCATTCATTCTCTGGAGACTCAGGGCGGCTTACAATGCATTAAGCAATAGCCTTCATACTTGTGTATATATCTGCTTAGTAGGTTATTCCAAAGTGGGCATATCTAAGACATTTCTCATTCATGATAATGTTCTTCAACCTGTGCTTTCTAAACAGATGAATTATCTCTCTTACTTTTAAAGGAAAACCATTACCAGTGCTATTTTTTTCAATCACTTTCTGTCCCATAGACAAAGCTTCTTGGATGAGTAGTGAGACGTCTTCAAAGAAAAACCCAGAATGTCCAGCTGCCTCTTGAAAAAGCACCTTTGGGTCCCATAGACAAGTAAATGAGGTTTCAAATATCACAGAGCTGGGCAAGGGATAACTTTCCTGGACCCCCAAATAGAGTTCGCCAAGCGGAAACATGCTTATCTCTCCTGATGAAAGCATTCTAGAACACTGCTGATGGCAGGGCAGGACAGGATCATTCAGGAAAATGAAACAGGACTTTTTCTTTTGTCCATAGAGTGCCAGCTTACCATTCAGAGAAGCTACCCAGAGAGACTAGGTTTTCCCCAAACACAGCAGGAATAAAGCCATTTCTTCAATTACAGGCCTGCAGCTTTGTTTTTAGAAAAGCAGAAAATGGACAACGAATAAGTGAAAACATACACCCAGATTGATGATAGCTAAATTGAGGGATTTTTGGCAGGGTGTGAGGGAGCACTTGTCTTTGTTAGAATGTTGTGGAGAGTTTGTTTGTTTGTTTGTTTGGGGCTGTTTTGTTTGTTTTGTGTTGCACTGCAGTCATTTCCCTTGTCTTGGGTGTAGTGTGATCTCATCCATTACAGGTGCTCATTTAAAAAGCTATTATAAAGCCAAAGTGTTATTTTAAGCATGCTAAAAGCATAATGCCAGGAAAACATGGGAACTTTCCATGATCGTTCTCAATCTGGCTTCTGATCTCCTCATGGTGCACAGGGGACACCTCCATACAATGACTTTGAGCCCGTTTCAAGCTGCACCAGGCTTTTGATTCCAGGTTGTTGGTTGCTGGCTTGTTTGAAGAGCTGATTGAACATTTTGGCTGGAGGGTGGGGTTTGGCTGCATAGTGGGGTGACTGGGGTGTTCTGAAAACTAAGTGAAAATTGTTTCCCCCCGCGTGCAACACTGACTGAATGGTGTTAGTAACAGTAGCAGTAACAGAGCTGGAAGGGACCCTGGAGGTCATCTAGTCCAACCCCCTGCTCACGCAAGAGACCTATACTAGGGATTCGAACCGCCGAACTGACGACCTTTCTGATCAACAGAATGGTGGTTTGCGTTTTCATCCCAACTTCAGGGCTTAGAGTTGCCTTTCTACAGCCTGAGTTATGTACAGTACTGTATTTCTCTTCCCCTCTTTCCGAGCCGTAGTCGTCTATTGTATAACCATGGTTACAAGCTTTGGAAAAATATGCAGCTGCAAAAGTGCTATAGGCCGTTCTCCTTTCCACCTTTAGAAGCTTTTAAACATAACAAAAGAATGTTAGGAATGTTTTCAAAGCTTTGTTTTGTTTCGCAAAATCCTCCCTCCCCCTTCCCAGAATTTCCGATCAGAGGGGAAAGTGGGGGGGGGGGGTGAGAAGGATTTTTGTTTGGTATTTCTTTTTTGGCATGAAATGGAGAAGAGGGGAGTTTTGCTGCCCTTGGAGGCAAAGAATTTCACACACATACGTGCGCGCACACAAACACACAGACCATAATGGACAGCTAGAGAGAGTATTGATTGGTCCAGAGTGACCCCTATCTTCTGGGGTTGGCAAGACTAAAGGCAATTGTATGAGCGACTTCAAATATGTTGGAGAGATTGGGGAATGGAATTGGTAGAGAAGACCAGAGATGGCATTGGCTGATCCAATCAAAGAAATTCTCTCCTACTTAAGGTCTTCCACCTCTTTGCTGATCCATGGCATTTCATACAGTCACAGTGTTCATGATTTATCTGTACCAATCCCTGCTTGGTGCAGGATCTAGTAAAGTATTTATTTGCATTTCAATAGATTTCATTAAGCTCTTGGATGACTGTCTGTGCTGAAAGTGCACTGGCTTTGTTCCAGTTATTCAGAGTGATTCCAGAAGGTGGCAATTAAGGAGGCCTGTTCTATCTTCTTAGCAAGCCATTCTAAAAGGGTAAATTTTATCACTTGCATGTGTTTTAAAATTGACATCATGAAGCAATTGGGAGAAAGTTTGATCGGAGTCTCATTCTGGCAAAGCATTTCAGAAGGACACCAGTGAAAGACACTGAATGCCATTAAGAGACCCAAAAAGACAGAGTCACAATGCAACACACGTACAACACATGCACATGACATTCATCAAGCAACTCAAGCAGTATCAAAATCCACAAATCCAGAATATCATGTTTGGCAAACAAGCCCCAATGGATCACTGGAGATTCTATTTGTTGCAGTCCAGAGTGTGAATTGAATGCACACGCCATACTAAGTCATGGGGATTTTTTAAATTATGGTTCATGTACAAACCACTACTGATATGATTAAACACATCTCTCTTAGCCATCAACTATATATGGATTGCAAACTTTAATGGCCGGGTTCAAACAGCAGTGTGAGAGAAGTTCTAGAAATAGTGTGATACTGCATAGTAATAGCATGGAAACAGTTTCTCTTGTAGGAAGAAATATCCTTCTGGGTTCAGCTCCAAGTGGGGAAAAAGACACTGGAAACATGGAGACTGCTTGGAAAGATGGTTTAATGGTGGACAGGATCACATGGTTTGCATTCCTGAACAGGAAAAAGGGGCGAGAGGCAGCGAGTCCCCGGGTTTTATGCCCTCTCTGGCTTTGAACTTCCTGGGGCCCAGAAAGAGTATCCTGATTGGTTGTCAGACTCCCAGGGGGTGGGGGTCTTAGCTAGCCTTGCTGGCTGATGTAATCTTCCCAGGTGCCATGTGGTGAGTTTCTGTTGCTAGATGGGTCCTATTGTGTTGCAGATGATGGTCCATTGACAAAGATTGAGTTTCTGCCTCTGGCTCATTGACAAAGGGTGGGGGCAGGAAGATGGGAGCTGCTTCGTCTTTAAAACATGCTTCTCCAGGGAAACATAATATTCTGCCTTTTTAATATTTCCCAAAATATTTCATTCCTCTAGGAAAGGGGTGGGTGCTAACTTCTTACACTCTAATTCAAAATGTATATGGTGAGGTCTCCTAGGATATTTGTATCATGCTCAATACCCCTGAGCCAGCTCAGAGTGGAAGTCAGACTGGGTTATTGGTTGTCAGAATCCGTGTCTACTCCAGAAAGATTAGCATCCGGAGGTACCTCCTCAAAAGGCAGGGGTGACAAGTATAATAAGAATCCCTTGGAGGAGGAGGATGAAATTACAATGGACCACAACAACCATAATGACCATATTCCTCGTTAAGTGAATTGTGCTGCCACATCACTCTTAGGGTAAAACAAAGGAACCCTTTATATATTCTGGAACTATATCCCCCAAAATTCCTGCCAGCCTAATCAGTAGTTAAAAGTCCCACACACCTTAGGGGCACTGAATCAGGGAACATTTTTGCTTAACTTAATTGTATTATTAATGGTGGGGGATGCTTCTAATTATTAAGTTACTGAAGTGCATCAGACCCTGGCCATTGCTATTTCATGTTCTTCCACTGCTTCTACACAGAAAAAAGATTGTTTTTAATCTGGCCTTACCCACCTCGCATTTAAAATTGAGGCTATGACTATCAGAATAAAATCGAGCTGGCTTCTACTGCTCAGATGCTAAAGCCATTTACTTCGGAGTAAACGCCATTCTGTTTTAGAAAAAGATAATGTGACTTTGAAAATATGATAGGCTAGAAGGAGCATTTGTATCTCTCTACCCAGTGGTGGGATTCAGCCAGTTCACATCACTTCGGTTGTTAACTTTCTGAGCAGTTTGGCAAACTGGTTGTTGGAAGAAATCATTAGGGCAGAGAACCGGTTGTTAAATTACTTGAATCCCACCACTGTCTCTATCTGCCTGGCTACTTACCTTGAGCTCTCCACTTTAAATAAGAAGAAAGAAAGGAGCTTTCGTCAGTAGATGTGCTGACATCTATGAAGATATGTGTCAGATTGCCATCTCCTGCATTCATAGTCCATCTGCTGTTGATGGGCCTTCTTTGCCAATGCAACTGACGTGAAACTTTGGAATGGCCCTTTGGAGCCCGCAGCATGCGGGGTCCTGGATGCTGGTCCAGAGGCCAACTCCTTGCTGTAACCCTGAATTTAGATTTAGGTGTGTGCAGTTGGAGGAAGTTTGTTCCTTTGCTTTCGTCCCAGAATTTAACAAGGCTATTAAATTTGACCAAATCAATTAGATTACCTTTCTGTCACAAGGCCTCAGAATGAGAACGACAAACACTCTCTTCAATGATTTGTCATTTCCAGACTGTGTCGACATGTCAGGGAGAGTCTCATAGCCCAGCAGAGGTGGAGCACCATATACGGACTCTTTTAACAGGGTCATAAAATCCACCCTTATTTCTTCCCCCGCCCTCACATACTCTCATGCCATCACTACTCCCTGGTTACTCCCAACAAGCATCAATGAATCAATGTGTAGAAACTGAGGCTGGGAAGTTTGCATAACCAAAGGACATGGCCCAGGAGACAAAGAGGCAAGCACTCTATTGAGAAAACAAGGTCATGCCCAATGGCAAAAATAGGTAACATCCACTCAAAATAGAATACAATAAATGAAAGGTATCCAACTTCACAGATATCCAGAATTGTCATCCAATAGACCTACAGTACAGTACATTGGGAAGGAAACTTCACTGTAATGCAGCAAGGGTTGGACCACTGGCCTGAGATCCAGGGCCCAAATATCCTGGGTGGAGTGTTCAATACCACCTTGCAACCAGCAAATGATGGGCCCAGCATCAGAATCGGGACTGAAACTGATAGTCCACACTTACAGAGGTTATAAAGTTTACTGCCATACTGTGGCACATGTATGTAATGGTTTCATTGGGGAACGTTTCATTGGCGAAGTGGGGGTTCCCAGGTGTGTATGTGATTAGGAATATTCATTCTCTTCTTGATCTATAAGAGCCATGATGGCGCAGATTAGAGTGCAGTATTGCAGGCTACTTCTGCTGACTGCCGGCTGACTGCAATTTGGCAGTTCGAATCTCACCAGGCACAAGGTTGACTCAGCCTTCCATCCTTCCGAGGTGGGTAAAATGAGGACCCAGATTGTTGGGGGCAAGATGTTGTGGTCCACCAGCAGCCTGCAGAGCTGGCAGCAGAGTTGGACAGTGAGGAGGCTGGGGAGGACCTTGGGCCAGTCCTGGAGTCTGAGGAAGGCTCGGATGAGGGCTCTGCGTCGGAGGCAGAGAAAGAGCCATCTGGGAGGTACGTGCTGCCTCCGGAGTCTCCAGAGTCGAACCTCGGCGAGGCAGAGGAACAGCTTGTTCCCAGTGCGCGCATGTGCAGAGATGCCAGAAAGCAAGAACAGCTAAGACAAAAGGGACGACTCGGGAGTAGGGCTGGGAGATAATCGGCCCCTCCCATAAGACTTAAAAGAGGAGCGAAGACACGTGGGCCTTTGCAGGAAGCAACATTTGTTGATTCGGTTCATCTTAAAGCCTGAAGCTCTGTTTGATTCTGGACTCTGTGTGGCTTTGCCAATTAGGTCTTTGGCAGCGTGTCGAGGGAGATAAAGGTGGGTGATTATCCCAAAGGACTTCTCCCAAAGGGCTCTTTACAACTAATTGGGACTCACCTGTGAATGAACAGAATTCACAGCTGTTGCAATATAAGAGGTTTTTGGGGCTACTTGTGTGTGCTCAGGAAGCCTAGATCAGAACACAAGAGGCTGACTCTGTAAACCGTTTAGAGAGGGCTGTAAAGTACTGTGAAGTGGTATATAAGTGTAAGTCTATTGCTATTTTCCTCTGAAGAAAAGATGCTCTAAGGACATGTGTTTAGTTAGACAAAAGAAGCCAGCTCCACCCTATTCTTGTAGTCATGAGGTACATGAGTTCAAATGGGGAAACAGCTCAGAAGATCTCACCTTTGAGCAGGGTTTTATTTTGCTTCATTTTTTTTTTGCACACGTGTACCAGGAATGTGTAAGAAATAATAAAGCATGGAAGTGCCCTGGGAAGTGCCCTAGACAAGCTAGCGTTTATTCAGCTTGTCAGCTTAAGGAGTGAGCTCCAGCAAACCATTAAACGTAGAGTCTAAAATTATCTCTGTGCACGAGGGCTGCCTCATATGATTTACAACCTGCTTTATATACACTTTCCTTTGTAACAACCAATAGCGCTACTCAAGAGAGAAGACCAGACAGAAGGCCGCCTTTCCGACTCACCCATGCTCCAGATGCTGGAAAAGGCAGCTCTTCTTTGGTCTCACTTCCTCCATACCCTTCAAAGGGTGCTTTCCAGACGTCTGGCCCATGTCCTATTAGATCTCTCTAAATCAAAAGCAGATTTGGCTGACTGTTGCAAAGAGGAGAAAATGCAGCCCTGCTAGAATTATTTGCTTGGTCAATTTAGGAGAGGAGCATGCTGAGGTCACAATGAGAGCCAGTTATGGCCAACAAGAGATGAACCTGCATTGCCTCCCTTCCAGAGGCATTTTGTATCCTTAGGAAGAAAGATTGAGGTGCTTCTTTCTCTTCAAAACAACATGCATATGCTTTTTTAAAAAAACTAATTGAAATTAAAGCACTTAGTTTTAAATACTTTTCCAAAAGTGTGTGTCCCATATCAAAGTGTTTTTCCTATGAAAGGTCTGGAGATCTCATCACCAAACAGGACAGTTCTTGCTTTTGTGCCTTTACATCTGGTGGCCAAACATTTCAGTCTCATTTCAGTCGCACTATCTTTGAACTTCCCAATCTGATAAAGAATTTGGTCGAATTTCCTAAAAGCTTAAAAATAACCATTTATATCTCTTGCCAGGGTGGATTTGATTTAACTCTAGTTGATTTGAATCACGATTTAAATCATAATTTTTAAAGAGCAAATGTCATCCTCCTCCTCTGACCTGCTGTTGACTCACAGGCAGTCCCAATATTGAAGAATATACAGCCTCATGCTACATAACTAAGCTCCATTTTATGCTGAATAAACTAAATTATTAACGTATCTTATATAGAAAACTATCTTTAGACAGATTTTTATTCCAAAAGCATTTTATTAAAATAAATTTGATAAAAATCAAACAAATCCGAGTTTTTTAAAAAATCCGATTTAAATAAGAAAATCCATTTTTAAAATAAAATCATCAATTTTTATCCACCCTGTCTCTTGCTCACTACATCATGTGAATTCTGCCCTTTTCAAAGAATTGCTGACATCTCTGCCTTCTTTGCCTATCTCCTGTCCATTTACATTCTGCAATATTGCCAATCTAACTTAGTCTCCTGGGGCATCATAAAATCCAGTTGTGTTACACCCATGTTGGTCATTATAAGCCTTTTCTGAGTTGATGAGCATCTTCAGAATTCTGACATCTATCTGGAGGGCATTTTACAAAAATGGCTGTTGTCAGAAGGCTTCCTAATCACAAAATGGTTCTCATAATGAGGAAAGCCAGTGTCAGCCCTTGGAGGAAGACTAGGACTTACACCACAAATTTAGAGCTGAATTCTATTAATGCAGGCTACAATAACAGAACCTTGAAAGCCTGACAACATTTCTCCTTCCTTCCCTCTTGCACCAAAGAGAATCAAGGCGGAGCTGTGTTAATTTTATTTCTCAATTTTTCCTGGACTCGGTTTATGTTTTGCTAACTATCTCCACACCCCTTTTTCAAGGTCATCTCTGTACTTCTCTACAACCAGACACAAGATTTCCCTTTACCAATAGACATGACTAGCTGAGGAATTCTGGGAGTTGAAGTCCACAAGTCTTAAAGTTGTCAAGTTGGAGACCCCTACAGTGGACAAATTTTCTGGAAATGTAGTCCAAAACTTCTAGAGGCCCCTGAGCTGGGGATTGCTGTCTTAGTTTAAGGTGGACTGTGAGTTCCCCTTATCATTAACCTTTGCCAGTTGGTGGGTAATCTTTCAAACTCAAGTGTCTATGGAGATTCTCAGGCATCCAGGTCATGGTTGTCCCAAAGGTGCTTTTTTCAAAAGGCAACTGGACTTTCTGGTTTTTCTGTTTTTCTTTGAAGACATTTTATTTCTCATCCAAGAAGCTTCGTCAGTTCTGAGCCCCAAGAATTTGGTGTTTGAGCGGAATACCAGAGAGCATACTTCCAAAGTGGATGGGAGTAAGAATCCGAGGGAAAGGCAAAAAATGGGCAGTGCCAGGTCAAGGTTTTCATCAACAATCTAGGATGTAACTCCTCCACATCCTGTGCATTATTATTCTAAAAAACACCAGGAAACCACTGCATTCCATTGGAAAACCACAATGCTAAATTTTGACAGTACAATTACATCACGGTAGATTGCCAGCTGCTCAAGAGAGAATTTTAGGAGCCGCCCAGGACTGTGGGTGGACATACACAAGATAAATAAACCCCGTTCAGGTATCCGGTATTTTGTCAGCTGGAAGTTTACAGTCATAATGCTAAACAGAGCCTAGTTTGTCATATGAGTTGACAAGAGGTTTGATCTAATTCCAAGTATGAAAGGTCCCATCAGAGACCTGATACAGTGAGCAAAGTACTTACTCCCAACTGAAAATATTTTGCAGAAAAGATGGTAACAACCTGTATTTTGCAAGCACTTCCTACAAGAAGCAGGTTAGTCTTTCCTATCTTGCTCTTCAGGTTTCAGTTCATGATTCAGAACTTGGTAATTCTGCCCTTTGAAATGGGTTACTGTTAATATTTCTATACACTGCTAAAATTCTCGTGCCTGCTTGTTTGTAACCTTCAAATTGGGAGAATTGGAAGATAGATTGAACCATCATTAACTCTGATGGGCTAATTTATAGAATACCTGGTGCTATGAATCCAGTGGGAATGTAATTTGGGGAAGTTATAGCCATTTCAGTCTCATAGTGCCTTCCAAGTGCACTTCTCAGAAACCTGTAGGTTGCATGGAGCCCTGCTTTCTTTCCCACCTCCCTCTGGCCACTATATATATATATATATATTTATTTATTTATATTAGGTTTTTAACCCACTTTTATTACTTTATAAATAACTCAAGGCAATTAACATATATAATAATCCTCCCTCCTCCTATTTTCCCCACAGAAACAATGCTGTGGTAGGTTGGGCTGACAGAGAGTAACTGGCCCAAAATCAACAGCTAGCTTTTGTGTCTAAGGAAGAGGATTAGAACTCGCAATCTCTTTGTTTGTAGGCCAGCACCTTAACCACTACACCAAACTGGCTCTCTGCCCAATTGTATCACTGTACGCAACTGGATGGCAGTAAATCCTGACAGGCGAGTGGCAATTGTTGAAAGGGCGCGCAATTTAGGCGTCCTCCTGGATTCACGGTTGACTTTGGAAGATCATGTTGCGACCGTGACCAGGGGGGCATTTGCATAGATTCGTCTGGTGCGCCAATTGCGCCCCTACCTCGACCGTGATGACCTCCGTACAGTCACTCATGCACTCGTGACCTCCCGGATCAATTACTGCAATGCTCTCTACATGGGGCTGCCTATGAAGACCACTCGGAGGCTTCAGCTGGTGCAGAATGAGGCCACGCGGGTAGTGATGGGAATGTCCCGACACTCCCATGTTACAATCCTCCTGCGCGACCTGCATTGGCTACCAGTTGCCCTCCAGGTGAGATTCAAGGTGCTGGTTATCACCTATAAAGCCCTACATGGCTTAGGCCCGGGGTACCTGACGGACCATCTGCGGCCAGTGACAGCTCCCCATCACCCGGTGCATTCCCACAGGGAGGGCCTCCTTGGAGTGCCGTCGGCCAGGCAGTGTCATCTGGCGACTCCTAGGGAACGGGCTTTCTCTGTGGGGGCACCTACCTTATGGAATTAACTCCCCCTGGAGCTCCGGGTGGCCCCTGACCTGTGCTCTTTCCGCCGTGACCTTAAGACATGGTTATTTCGTCAGGCCGGATTGGATTGAAGGGGTTTTTAAGGGGAGTTTTAATGGTTTTTAACGCTTACTATTGTTTTTATCTGTTTTTATTGCTGTAAGCCGCCCTGAGTCCTTCCTGAAGAGAGGGCGGCATATAAGCTTATAAATGAATAAATAATAAATTGGCTGCTTTGGAACTGAGGCCAAAATTGGAAACCTCTTAATGGCAATGTCTGATGAGGGAAGAGCGAGGGAGTGACTCAGATGCTTTCTGGCAAGGTATGTTTGGCTGGAGGGGGAGCATGTGCAGTGAGCCTTCTTCCACCCCGGAGGGAGAGGCCCTTGGGGACATCTCAAGATGGAAGCCGGGGTGCAGCTTCTCTCACAGTTCATGGTGACCCTTGTTTTCCCTCCCTCTAACAAAGTGGCAGGCAGTTCCACAGGCCAGCCGAGGAAGAGGAGATTTCTGGCACTCCCTGGCAGCTTCCTACAAGCAAAGTTAATGGGAAAGTTGGAAGGAAGTCGGAAGCCTTTTTTTGCTTGCTCCTGGGCCATTCTGTTTCTCTTTTTAGGTAAGCAAATATCTCTGAAAGGATGACACAATGGTTAGCTAGTCCTATTTAAAAAGGATATCAAATATTAGAGTCCTGCCCATTGAGACCTACTGCAATTGTGTAGAAGGACTGACTGACTATAGGTCAACTATGCCCAAACTGCAGCCTCTAAGCAGATTAAACTCCAGTCAACCCAAGCTAACTTAGTAGAACTCCACCTTGAAAGAAACAGAAATCCTCTAAGAAGGTTACTGGGACAATCTTAGCTAAGGACAGAACCAACTTCTGCTTTCCCAAATACGCTAGCAGGGCCACAACAAATACCATAAGCAACTACAGCACAAACCCTGCGTTCTTAGCTACCTCTGTGCCTCACCTCACTTCGTATTTGGTGTTATTGTACTTCCCATCGATTTGCACTTTATAGGACATAGTTAACTTCTGATGCCTGGGATCTACAGGCCAAACTGTAACAAAGATAGCCTCATCCTTGGTCTTCACTGCAAAGTCCAGCACTTTATTTATTGGAAATATATTACAATTGATTTCTTCATATTATTCAGTTATTTATTTGTTAAATTTATTATTTTTTTAATTTTTGGAACAATATCATGTAGCCCAGGGGTCTCCCAACTCCTGGGCCGTTGCCCATTGGGAACCAGGCTGTGTAAATGGCGGACGAGCATACAAAACCATCCTCTGTCCCCGCACTGCCGGTGGCGGTCTGCAGAGCCCGAAAGATTGAAGACCACTAATGTAGCTCATTCCTTTTGCATAAATGCCTTACTTATACAAGAAGTTGTCAACTTACAACTGTAATTAAGCCCACAATTTTGGTCGTAAGTCTTGACAGTCATAAAGCGGGTCACCACATGACTGCATCTGAATTTGTAACCTTTTGTGGCATTCTTGTATTTGTTCGTGTACTTCAAACTTTCTCTAACGCTATGTTCTTCAGATATGTTGAATTTCACCTCTGTCATCCCGCCCACTGTTCTAATGCTTATTTCTGAAACGCAGAGGGAAAAAAATCTAGAGAATAAACTTGGCTTGAATAAACTTTTTGCCAGATGATTTTGCGGCGGCCAAATCCTGTAGCTATGATTCAGCACTGCATGATGCAAAGAAAAATCCCAAAGAAAATTTGTCATGTCTCTGAAAGCAGAGACCTGCTGATTTGCAAGAAGTCAAAACTGCTGAGTCATTTTTCCACATTGCACCCCTCCCAATTACCAAGATATACTTGTAAGAGGGGGGCCCGAGAAAGGAAAACCGAGATCCTGCTGTTATTTGTAACAATATAGAGGTGGCTGATTTTTAAATAGGGCCTTAGCTGCATTTGTACATTCTTTCATAAACAGGAGAAAAGTGATGTGACTTTGAAGGAAAATCAACTTTGTGTGTTTGAGAAAATCTAACTGCATAACATGTTCATCCCTTTAACAGCGTAGTCTTGTCAGGGAAATTATTATTGAACCACTAATCAGCCATATGGTTCCTATGGACCATTCCAAAGATGTATTAATAACGGGACTCAAATTTCACTAGGCCTTGATTTGTATGGTTATGATTCACTGAATAATCCATTATTGGCTGGGTTCACACAAATAACTAAATCATAACCAACTCACCATACACCGGTTTACTGTGAACCAGGCCATGGTCTCTGTGGCAAGCCTCTTCCATTGAAGATTGGTATCAGAGAAAAGCTGCATTCTTGCTCTTTTTTTTTCCCTGTTAGGCACTGCAGGCCCTACACCCAACTCTAAGAGCATTAAAGATTCTGGGCAGGTTCTTTGGTTCTCTTCAGCACGCAACACCAGCAAGCCAATTTACACAAGGCAGCCAGCTCTGCCACACCATAATCCGTGGTATTCACAATCCACCTCCAGCCAGAAACCAAGCTTTCTATCTTGTTCCCTATACTACAGGGGAGGTGTGGCAAAGAGTCAGCTTCTCCACCCAGAAAACAAAGGTCAGGAAACATATGGCTCCTGCAGCAGAGCATAAGCGAGATCACAGCCTCTTTCCTGGCATTTGCTGAGCAGCTTGTTTCTGAGGCACCACCAAGAGATCACTGATAATGATGTAAGCTTGTCTTCCCAGGTTGCTCACTCATTTGCTTCTATACATGAACGCTGATTATGACACGCAGAATCTGCAACCCAAATGAATCTGCATCTAAATAGCCACAAATTCTGATTCATTCTGGATTTAAAGTGATACCTGAATTTGTCTACGTAAAAGGCTGATGGGTTAGTTTGTGTGGGAGGAAATGACTTTGCCCAAGCAGGTAGTTATTTTCTGTGTGGAGCGAAGCATCGTTTTTGCTACTGGAAATCGTTTAAATAATCTCTTGAGGTCTGAGATGGTCATATTTAGAATTGTTCTATTCACTTTGTTTTTCTAACTGGAAGTATAATTCACTTTTCATTCTGCTTTTTTTTTTAAGTGCATGCTCCCAATAACACTCTGACACTTTCCTTATCTCCCCAAACACACTAAAGGTGCAAATGCCTGATATATACAGTGTGTGCAAGTGACAGATTGCAGACATTGAATGATGTATGCAAAGCATACCGAGAAGGTAACACTATAAGAAAGATGTTATTTCAGATATCATGGGGGGGGGGGGGTATGTAAATTTAATTCTGAAGTGTTTCCTTGTTACATACTCCTTGTTTATAACAGGGAAATAATCACTTTCCACAGACCCAAATCCCACAAAAGGCATACCAAGAACTGCCAAGATCTGTTTCTGATTGTTTGTAGAATGTCTAGCAAGTAGTTTGAATATATTTATCTTCATAAGAAATGTCACACTCCATATTGCATTCATATTGGTTTCATCTGTCCAATGTCTAGTCTCCGTTCTAAAATCAGTGCTCAGATATAATTTCTCTTTGGGCTCAATTCACATGTGCTGGCAATATCCTGGCTCTCCATCTTTGTGGCTAGCTATCACATTAGTCACAGCGTTGCTTATATGGGTGAATCTGTTTTAGTTTTAATGTCCAGTGCATTTCAAATGCTAGTTTTTAAGATTAATGTTGGTGCAATAGATGAAGACCCAAATTCCAAGACAGTTACAAAGGAACATTTGGAGAGAATCTGAAATTAAATTGGCTACTGTCCAAAGTACTTGTGCTGTAGATTTATCTTTCAATGGCACAAAAGAGGAAGGCATAACCTAATCATATCAGTACCTAATCATACCAATCCTATCATGTTAACCCTGTTTTTACTCTTTACTCCCTATCTTCTTTTCCTGACTTTTTCTGTTGGGTTGATTAGCATTCAGCCTAGAAAAAAGTTTTAGACAACCTGAAGGCAGGCGCCTAAAATTATAATCTTTCAGTAATTAAAGTAACATATGACATATTGGTTTGGTTTATCTCTTCCCATTAGAACCATACAGCTCTGTTTTCATTCTTTCATATACATTATACAATACCATAAAAATAAACAAATGATAGGCACTTGTTGAGCAATTCTCTTCTCAGATAAATATACTACATCAGAAAATGATACAGTGCACACTAGAATCCTGTCCCAAATATTAGCAGAGGAGGAATGGCACAGCTTAGTATTAAAAGTAGAAAGAATGCTGTGTAATTTACATGTTTGCAAGGGAATAGAATAGAGTGGTTCAAAATAATCTGATTCTTCAGAAAGATCCTATTTGTAGGACGTTTTCCAATGTCCTCTTCTTCGATTTAAGCTTTTCAGTTTTGTGCCTATGGAGGTGAGTGGTTGTCACTCTATCTTTTGACATATCAATTTGATTTCCAAACAAGCATAAATGATAGATATTATTGACCTTACTTTTTCCTCAGCAACTCATTTCTTCCTGAGAATCACCCAGACTTTTTGCAGATCTAATCAAGCCCAGAAAATTTGTAGAAACAACAACAACAACAACAACAACAACAAAAATGCTAACCACTAATGCAGGGGTCTCCAAACTTGTCAACTTTAAGACTTGTGGACTTCAACTCCCAGAATTCCCCAGCCAGCATGGGAACTAATGGAAAGAGAATAACACACCGTATGCTGCCAGAGATAGTATGATCTCTACTAAGGATATCCTCAGGGAGAAGATCAAAACATCAAGAGTCCACAAACATGCAATCAAAGCCCTGTCCCCTGCATGTATCAGGACAGGATTGCCACCTTGACTTATAGCCCCCCGTCTCTTCTCTCTAGGTCACAAGGACATCAAGAGGCTTTCCGGGGGCAAGTCACTGCGAGGGCATGCATTGTGACAGACTAAAGGCTGTCTAAACACAATGCCCAATGAAGCAGAAGTCTCTTTTAGCAGTCCACAAACTGCTTTTACACAGCAGAATTCTGAGCAGAGAGTCAGCAACTGTCTCTCCCTGTTTCACCCCCTCCCTGTTTCCCTTCTGAAAACGCTCTCACCCTCCCAACGACCTCTTGCAGAGGGGGAAAGCAGCAGGATTCCTTCTTCCCGGAAAACAATTCAAATGAAAAAACATTGGTTTAACAAACAGTACTTTTCATTCTTCAATTAGCAAACTCAAATCGTTCCCCCCCCTTCATCTGTGTTTCATGGCTAAAAAATTGCTGAGTCACCATACTGATGATGTAGACAGCAACCGCAGGTTTTGAAATCTTTCTGGTTCTGGACCGTGTGCATTTATCTTACACAGCAACTCTACGAATAACTGACATGCCTGCATGATTGGAAGCTGCGGGAGGAAGGCGTCTGAGCAAGGCATTCATCATAAGTTCATATGTTAGCCTTGAATGAAGGAGCCATCCCTGAGCATCTATCAGACTCCAAGTCCATGCGCTTCCACAGGCAAAACCAAGCAGACCATCAGGTTGAACGGAAAGTGGTTTCATGTGTTTCTACTTAATGAGAAGGAAGCCTTGCAAAAGTGACGATGCTCAGCATTTGTTTGCAGCATAGCAAGCAGAAAGATCATTGCAGAGAATATAGAAAGGCAAACGGTCCTACTTTTAAAGGTTGCACATGCTTCAAAAATGATTTGGGAAAAATGCTCCATGCTTGTAAAAAAAAAAGAAGAAGAAGAAGAAGAAGAAGAATGGTGCTACCACTTTGAAAATCATATTAATTTCTAGGAGTGGAATCTTTCTTAAAGCAACAGTAGCATTTTTTTTTATTATTTGATTTGATTTATATGCCGCCCTCCTCCGGAGACTCAGGGCGGCTTACCATGCGTTAAGCAATAGCCTTCATACTTTTGCATATTTATACAAAGTCAGCTTATTGCCCCCACAATCTGGGTCTTCATTTTACCTACCTTAGAAAGGATGGAAGGCTGAGTCAACCTTGAGCCTGGTGGGATTTGAACTTGCAGTAATTACAGGCAGCTGAATGTTAATAACAGTGCTTTAGTCTGCTGTGCCACCAGGCTCTTGTAAAAGTCACTTTTGTTAATTCTGAGGAACATAAAAAAAAAAAAAGAATGGCACCAATCCTCTCTCCTGAACAAATATCTGCTGAAAAGCTAACCTCAGAAGACTAAGCTTGTCACTCAATCACAGTATTTGAAAACTGCACTATTCTTAAAAAGTAGCATCAACTCAAAAGCTGCCCATAGAGCCATAATGGAATGGGATTTAGTGGCAATGAAGAAGCACATCACTACAGCCATTGTGAAACCCACCTTGTGGAGCTCTTCATTTTAACTTTCCGCTGCCTAATTTGGCCATTTTTGTATGATGTGTGTAGCACAATTCCCCAAGGAGATGTTTTGAAAAGAGCTAGCAAAAGGACTCACAGAATGGCTGAAATAAAGAACTATTGTTATAACCTTCAGAGTAATAAATGTCTTGGAAAAGAATTTGATCTTTCACTGCTTTCAGGGGTGATTCAAACCACATACGAGCTTCCTTGTTATTATCCAAATAACTAGACAATGATGCACATAACAGCAACATTTCTGGGTTAACGGAAGAATGAAACTGCAATCATAGCTCTAAAAAAACCTTGGAAGATGATTTTGCTTCCCACTGCGTGTTTATCCATTTCTCTTATCCCATTGTTACTCCTGGTGAAACAGATTCTTGGAGTAAGATCAAATATGTAGAATCTATTTAATCCTGCCAAAGATACATCTCCTAAATCTAAATAAATGAATATACAGCCCTGAATACTTTTTTTTACCCATCGCCAAGCTTTGGTTTTAAGCGGACTACACCCCATGGTATACATTGTATGAAAATGATTTATCTACCAGAAAAGAAATTGTAGTTACAGCTTGGTCTGCAGAGTTACTGTAGTATAATACCTATTGACAGAAGCCTATATAAACTTTCTAAAGGCACCTGGATCTGCACAAGCTTCTCAAGTTTGCCTTGCCAGATAAGTTTGCATTTGAAAGTCACTGCAACCTACTGTCCAGGTAGAAATTAATGTTATACTTTTTTCAACCACCAATCTCTTCCAGTCTACAATTACTAGGACTACCAAATCTGAGCTGGAAAACTCCAAATGACCACTGGATGGCTGTAAAGAGTTTGTTCCTGAATCTCTTCGCTGGCATCTAGTGAAACTTCAAAATTTTACAGGTCAGACATACCAGCCCTAACAATTACAGCACAACTTTTTCTAAGCAAATTTTGCACGCAACCTTTTATTGGCACACCAGACCCAGCACTCCATTAAAGGTAATTCGATGTTACTTAAAAATAATTGCAACTATATTAAAATAATTGAAGTTGTGGGTGCTTTCTTCTAAGGGCTAACTTAAGAACGCCGGACATGGTAGGATACCTCTTTTGGACAAATATCTTATTTAGGAGAAGTTCTAATCTCTGCAAAGGTCCTTTTCCCTTTATACCTCAGATTCATTCATTTTCCTCCAGGCCTGGCAAATCTTACACTGAACTGATAAAATTCATTCTCTGTTTCATGACCAGTTCTTTTAATAAACTACAGTATGCCAAAGATCTCCTGGTTATTATTTACCTTCCTATTTGCTTAAGAAGGTTCCATTTTAGAAGAACAACTCAGCTTATAAAAATCCAGTAAAGAGAAAGGAACAAATGCTACTCAAACAGGAAACAATAAGAAAAGTCAAGGGCAATCTGAAAATTCACAATGCATCTACTTACTATTAGAAACATGTTGCTAGAGTGATGGACTTTGGCTGAGCCAGCACGACAGTTCTGAAGTTCTTTAAAGGGCAAAGTAGGATAATTTTCTCCACTTAGGATTGCAGTCATATGTTCTTTCCAGATAAATCCTGAATAAGTCCCACAGAACTGGCATGGATTACAAAATGATGTGGAAGGGATGAGGGAAGAAAGGGCCTTTCTGAAGGTAGAAAGGTGAGGTGCATTCTGCCCCCTAGCCCAAATTTCTACGTCCAAAAATAATGGCATGTCTTTCATTCTAAACATGTTCTCTCTGAAAGCTTAGCGTATGCATTTTGATCAAGTTAAATCTCAAGAAAGTCTGTAAGAAATTGTAATTGATATGGAAAAATCACTGGCCATAGATATCCAGTAGTAAAGGCAGGGAGGGTTGCTCGTCCCCTTTGCCTTTTGATGCGGTCTCTATGATATTTCCTTAGAGTTCATCCTTTTTGATTGATGAGATGAAAACTAATCTTTCAAATCTTTCAACTAATGGGCTAGTCTGTTGGAAAATAAAGCACATCTGGAACACCAACAAGTCCTGCACTCATGTATTTTCACTCTCGCAAGTGGAAGCTCCATTCTGAAGCTGTATAGCAGCCAAGGATATGATATGTGGCTTAATATCAGCTTTACCTGTACCTGAATTATTGTTCTTGTTTTCCTGCATCACATTCATTCATTAAGTGAAATGATGTTTAAGGTGTTATCCTATACAGTTTAGTTAGATGTGAATCTAACTGAGTCAAGAGACCTTTCTTCAACTGAAACATAATTCTCCTAAATATATGTTCTCAGGAGTAGGGCAACAATCCCAAATTCATTTATTCATATTATCTATCAGAACACCTTTGACCCATTGGGACATAATTGGGACAGAGCTCTGGTGGCTCAGTAGACCAAGGCAGTTATTAACATCCACTTACATCTGCTGCCTGCAATTATTGCAGGTTTGAATCTCACCAGGCTCAAGGTTGACTCAGCCTTCCATCCTTTCTAAGGTGGGTAAATTGAGGACCCAGTTTGTGGGGGCAATAAGCTGACTTTGTATAAATATACAAAAGTATGAAGGCTATTGCTTAACACATTGTAAGCTGCCCTGAGTCTCCGGAGAAGGGCGGCATATAAATCAAATTTAAAAAAATAATAATTTCAGAGATATACAGTATCCACACCAGATTTCTCAATGCTTTCAACAATGGCAGAGCTTCTAATGTACTGCTTTCACTGGAAACATTCTTAAAAATTCATATTCAGATATTGTTGCCTTGAAAATAGCCTACGTTGAACTGTATAGCACAGTTAAACATTAGAAGTTGACCACAGGATTTTTTTTAACATTCTGTATTAACCTTATGTCATTAATGTTTCAGAAAATTTGCCTAATTTTAATTCCATGGGAGTCATTGGTTCCATATTTTGGATGCATTCTGTAAATAAGCCCATTTGAGGGATCTTGACTTAAAAATTTATTGTCCTATAAAGCACCATTTTGCCCAGTTAAAGGTTATAGGAACAAGAGTTTTAGTAGTATAGATAAAGCTGCCCATCACATACAAATAACTCTGGGTGGCTTACAAAGTTAAAACAAACACATCAAACATTATCCCACCCATCTCCAATGCCTAAAGATAAACTGTTAATGTTATTGACCAACAATAGTGGTAGATCTCATCTACCCCTTGACTCAAATGCCTGGGGAAACAACCAGGACTTCAATGCCTTGCAAAAGGCTAACAGCATACTCATCGTAATTTGGAACTTACTTCAAGTATACAAATATTAATATATCACATGATCAATGGGATTTACTTCTAACTCACAGAAGGCCATGCTACACAGATCACTTCTTAAATTTCAAAACTAGGATTTTTTTCAGAACATGTACATATGACCATAATGTGTATCTACATGCTACTGCATGCATATTTATCCTGCATTCACACACAGAAATGTGCAAATTATGTCATTGGCAGATTCATTAATTTGCATATTGACTGTATGAACTTCCATATTAGAAGACTCTTTCCAAATATAGATGCTTCCAAACAGATGGTTCTAATGACATATGGATTTGGGGGAAGTTTTTAAAAATGAATAAAATTTAGGAACACACTGCAAATATAAAAAATATCTTTGCTCCAGCCTTAAATCCTATACGTACCAAGTAGTACACACACAAACTTTTCTCTGAAAGCATCCTTAATATTTGATAATACGCGAAATGTGCCAAATTACTTACAAAAGTTAATTTAAAAAGAGGTTTGTTTTAGACATCCTCGGCTAAGGTAATACCTCTATTGTTCCCCTTCCCCATGAATTGGATAAACGCCTATGGAGATTCTCAGCCATCCAGGTCATGGTTGTCCCAAAGATCCTTTTTCAAAAGGCAACTGGACTTTTTGTTTTTGTTTTTCTCCTGAAAGACCCTGAAGATGCTTCTTGGATGAGAAGCAAAACATGTTCAAGAGAAACAACGCGTCCAGTTGCCTTTTGAAAAAGCACCTTTGGATATGAATGTGATAGTTTTCAAAGTCAATTAACAGTTTTCTAATTTTTAGCAATTTTATATACTTTTTAAAAAAAAAAAATCTAGACAGTGCTTTATACATTTTGAGAAAAATTAAGGTCCGGTCCTGTCCTGTCCCTTTTACCCAGGATGAGCCAAGGTATTTACCCTAAGTCCTGTGATGGGGTTGCAGTTTTAGGCACTCGAGGGAACAAACCCAACCGAATCCAATCGGATAAAAATATTCAGGTGGCATTCTCGCAACCCTTGTAATCAAAACTTATTTAACCATACATGACTATCTTATCCCCTCTCGCTGGCTTCGCACAGCACACCAAAGTCGCTTTACAGATCAGGTTGGCCGGACTTCTCCCAGCCACCGACGGCACAAGCCAGCAAGCCGGTGCCTTTGGGATTCCCCTGTTACGCGAACCCAACCGCCTCAGATAAAGGAGCGCGTTGTCGACCGGCGCAAGGCAAAGCGAGCTTGGAGAACCTCCGTCTAACATCCCTTCTGCTTTGCCCGATTCGCTCACCTTCCAGATGGGGGGCCGACAGCTCTCGGATCGTCCTCACCCAGGTCTCGGCAACGTGCCGGTTCTCTTCGGCGTCCTGCGAAGCCAAGACGCAAAAGGTCTTCGCCACCTTCTGCCGAGATTCCCCGCGGTACCACCAGCCCCTCTTGAAAGGGTAGCAAACGACGCTGAAGTAGGCGGCCGCCGGCTGCTGCGAAGCGCTCCTGCTCTGGAAAGCGTAGCAGCCCACGCAAGTGGAGAGGCTGAGCGCGCTGCCCGCGTTGCTGCTCCGGCCAGCCGAGTCCAGCCGGCGCACCAGCAGCTCCGCGCCGCTCGTGAGGCTCAGGGCACAGTTCACCTTCAGAGAAGGGACGAGGCGAAAGACGCCCGAGAGCAAAACTTCCTCGGAATCGCCTTGGCCCGAGCCTCCTTCCATCGCCTCAGCCGCAAGGAGCGGAGCGGAGCGGGCGACGCGGCGCGAAGCGAGGGCTGAGCCCAATGAGGCGAGCGAAGCAACGCTGCTCCGGGACTTTCTTCTCAATGAGCGGCGGAGGGCTGGCTTTTGAGATTGGCGCTTTGCTCTCTGGGGCCATCGGCAGGCCGCTCCCGGGAATGGCGGGAAGCGGGATTCATTCATGACGGACTCCCAGCGCTTCAGAAGCCGGTGGCGTTTTTTGTTTTAGCTCTGCTCTTGTGCGCACGAAAAGATTTCGTTTTAAAAGTTACCTTGCTGGGCCCGTGAACTAAAAACCCGACCGGTCCCCAACTGTTTGTTCAGAAGACTCGAATAAGTTCCACGAGGAATTAGGGCAGGTGTTTCTAGTTGACCTTGACTGATCTTGTAAAGCTAGGTAGGGTTGCATTTGGTTTGTCCCTGACTCCCCAAGTCCTTAGGCCAGAAAATAAAGTAAAAACATCCCAGAAGAAAGCTGCTTAAGCCTACAGTAGTCCTCGGCTTACCACCACAATTCAGCCCAACATTTATGTTGTTAAGTGAAACAGTCGTTAAGTGAGTTTTGCCCTATTTTACAACTTTTCTTGCCACAGTTGTTAAGTAAACCACTGCAATTGTTACATTAGTATAGTACAGTTGTGAAGTCAATCTGGTTTCTCCGTTGACTTTGCTTGCCAGATGTTTGCAAGATGCGGTCACATGACCCTGGGATACTGCAACTGTCATAAATATGAGTCAATTGGCAAATGTTTGAATTTTGATCACGTGACCATGGGGATGCTGCAACGGTCATAAGTGTGAAAAATTGTCATAAATCACTTTTTTCAGTGCCGTTATAACTTCGAACGGTTACTAAACAAACTGTTGTAAATCAAGGATTACCTGTATTTGGTGCTGTTGCCATAAGAACAACATAGACATGCCTGTGAAGACTTCATTTTCCCCTTTCCTGGATACATGACATGTACTAAACAAAAATGTTTTCAGACTGCAGAATTTCAAGGCCCAAAAATTTTCATTTCTTTGCTACTCAGCAGGCAAGTAGACTGATAGCACTGGTGCCATTAGTATAGACATCTGTTTCCAACTGTAATGACCACAACAGGCTGAAATCTCTGCAGAAGACACACAGACATTTTGTAATATTTTAAAGAACATCCTGCCATACACAAAATAGACTTTTCCCCCAGTTTTCTTTGAAAAGGAAGAGGTCTAAGAGATCATGTTATTAGTCTAGATTTTATATAAGGAAATTTTTGTGGAATTAGAGATGGCACCAGTGATTTAACTATTGTGAAGACAAGGAAGATAGATGCGGGGATTTTCAGGTAACAGGGACCACTAACTCTCACTTGCTGCACAGTCCTTGCCCCACAAGTTCATCCAACCACACACCATAAAGTTGAAATCACATTAGGAATTATCCTTGCCCCCCCCCCCCCATTGAAACCTAACAGATGTCAGTGATTCTGCTTGGGCCATGAACAATTGTACATTGAATATTGTACAGAACCACTGATATTTGCATAGAAACTCTTTCTGGAAGAAAAACTATGTATATTACCATATTCCAAAAGAAAAAGAGAACCTTAATAAAGTGGCTTGAAACATCTTAAAAGTGAAGATATTTCTTATGGCATATCTTGCTTGGTTCCATTTTTTAAAAAAAAAGAAAAATGAAAACCTAGTCATGGGGGGGGGGGAGGATATTCAGATCTGTCCAAACTCCTCTATAAAATATTGTGCTATAGCGTATGTTAAGCATAATAATACTACTAGATGTCTCCTTGTTTCTATGGTAAGTGAATAGCTATTACCACCCATTACTCATTAAACAGCTAATAAAGGCACAAGGTTTGCTGGGAAAAAAAACCCAAGCTTGTAAGACCTAAACACAGAAAAGAGATATGCTTGGTAAAATTTTAGCAGCTGAACCTCTGCCTGGGAGGCTCTCTAACAAAGAAGTAATAAGAGCAGGTTGCTAGAAATAGCAGCAGTCCAAACCAAATAATGCACAAAAACGTGGAATTGTCAGCAATTTATTTCCATCCGTTGATTCCAGAAGTGCTGATGTCTTCAAATAATTATTTACCCTTCCTCCCATTTTCATAACTCTCTATGCACAGTAACGTTATTTTGCTTTGATCCACTGATTCTAAAGTAATTGATTGCCCAGCAGCTATTTCACAGCAAGTCTGGATAAAGCCTGATTGAGAGCTTATACTGTATATGATTCCAATAGAAGAGAATATATGTAGCTCAGGTTTGAACCATGATTCTCTGAGCTTGAATGTTTGATTGTAAATGTTTCATTATCCAACTAGGCTAGTCAGTACGGCCTTTGCTGCCTTTTTACATATAGTAGTTTACCCTTTTAGTGTTAATGGGAGATAGATTTTTTTTAGAAGTTCCTTGATTAAGGTATTGCTTTTTGCTTGTTTGTCTGATCTTAATCCTTGCTTATCTGAATGTAGGCTGCTGGATTTGTTCTGGCCTTTTTGTTTCTTTCTTAGGGTTTTTTTATTGTCTCTTTTGCATGGTGTGTAAATGTGCTTTATCTCTATATGTCTATTGATGGCTAATTTGTCTGAATGTCAAGTTTCTAGGAGTGTCCTAGTGTTTTTGGATTTAGCTTGGTTTAGGGTGCTCAGTTTCCCTCTTGAAATGGTGGTTGAATCTGTCCATGTGTTATGAGATTAAGGAATTTTCATCATGCCTTTTGACTGCTAGTTGGTGTTCATGGATGCACTCTACTAATATTCTGTCTGTTTGTCCTACATAATGGCTGTTAAAGTCATTACACTGTATGCTGTAGATCAGGCCTGTCAAACTGGCGGCCCATGGACTAGATATGTCACACGCAGGCCATGCCCACCCCAGCTCCGCAAAGGCAAAAAACATTGTGATACATCATGGTACGTCACGTGATGTGATCGAGTTTATCACCTGTGATGTAGATGACTCCTATTTTTAATTCTTGGGCCAGTAGTTATTTCGGTTTACTTTACATGATATGTAAACATTTAGTGTAAAACATTTAATTACTTTTGTGCTCCAGTGATGCCGTGTGATTGTAATAATCAATTGATTGTTTTTGACCTGTTGTTTTCTTCTTTCCTTGTGAATGTTATTCCTTTGAAGATGTCGGTTGTTTTGTGTGTCTTCTCTTCCCCTTTTTTATGATGAAGATATCATTTGCAAACTAGATCTATACTTTTGGTTGTATGTGTGGGAGTACTATAAACACTGCACTCCCACACATACAACCAAAAGTATGGATCCGGTATATTAACAACACCTTTGTCATAATAAAAAACAAAAACAACACATTACTCTTCCTGGATGTCGTCATCTGCAGAGGAAATAACGACAAATTAGAAATGCAAGTCTAATGAAAAATATCCCACACTAACCAAGTATTCTATTACCAAAATAATAACCCAGCAATGTAAGAACATTATTCAGACAAACAAAAAAAAAGAGCACTAGAAAAAAGAAACAGACCACCTTATACATCTTCCAAAAAAATAGATTTTTTTTAAATTAAAAAGTGCCTAACCACGTAATCCACTTCAACACAATCTACCAGACTATGTAAAGGATAACAGTACCATACATCAAAAACATTTTAGAAACAACAAACATATTATTACAACTATACAGCATCGCTGTAGTGCACAAACCAATTAAAATCCTCCAAACCATCTTAAGTCCAAAGACCCAGTAGCCCAAGAAGAAGAAAAAAAGAGTCATCTACAACATACAATGTAATGACTTTAACAGCCACCATGTAGGACAGATAGACAAAAGAAAAGCAGAGCACATCCATGAACACCAACCACCAATCAGAAGACACTATGAAAACTCAATCTCACAATTCATGGACAGATTTAATCATAGTTTCAACTGAGAAAGTGGGAACATCCTAGGCCAAGCTAAATCCAAAAACACAATCAACACCCAGTTGATTAAGGATGTGATGTTACTTTCAACTGCTTTCTGATAAACTTCAAAGGTGGGTAGATGGAGGTCTGCTGGAAGGTTTCAGCTTCATGCAGGGTTAGGTCCCCCTAGCTGACAGCTCTTTCACCCATTTAACAACCTAGGAGATTGCTTAATGACTGCAACCGGGAGTGCTGGGATTGCGGTTTTTGAACAAAGCAGTCATGTGATGTCTTACTTCACTCAAGAACCAAAGATTTTGGTCTCAATTGTGGCTGTATGTCAAGGACTACCTGTAATGTCCAACTCAGAACTACTACAGATCCCCAACAAAAAGTCCCTTCATACAAAATGAAATAAAAAATAATGCCTACCCATCTACCCTGTACACTCATGTGTTTAATTCATATTGTGTTACAGTAATTGTCTGATCCATTTAAAAAATTAAGTCTCTAATCTGAGTGGGTGTTTTTCAATTGCAAAATTGCCTTTTGTTCTACTGGTATATGCCACACTTTTTCAAATCCTTTTGCAAGCTGGGAGGTGAAAGCAAATGATAGCAAGTTGGCTATTCTGCAACCAAGGCTTTTTCCAACATGGTTGCATTCTACTCTGGGCGGACACCTGGAACACATTAAATCCCAGAGGCAAGAGGTAGAATGAAGCAAGTGTTATCACCAGTGAGCAAACAAACCACCCACAAGCTCTGGAGAGCTGCAATATTGCACAAGAAAATAATAGCTTTGCTCTCGTTAACAGTTGTACTGGCACAGAATTAGGGGGGGAAAGGCCAAACTGTCAAATTTAAATGTGTTTTAACTATCTGGATTAATTTTACTTAATACAAGATAACCCATGACCAATATGGTTATCATTTTAGTGATTCCAGATTCATTACCAGTCACTGGCAAAGTTCTTAAAAATTCAGGGAGATATTCAAAGATGCATCTCCCTATACAAAAAAAAAAGTATAAACAAACATTTGTTGACCAAGGAAACATTTTATGACGTTTTGTCTTACAAAATCAAATTACCAAATATCAGATTCCTTATCAGATTCCTCAATGTTTTCAAAATGGCAGAGCTTCTAATGTACTAGAAAAGTTTTTAAAAATTCAGGGAGATATTCATAGATGAGTCTGCCTTGAAAGTAGCCCATACTTAATTGCGTAGCACAGTCAAATATCAGGAGTTGACCACAGGTAAAGCTAATAGACAAAAAAAAAAGTTTTAGTTTAGTATATAGATACTATCCATATATTAATCTTCAAAAATTATATTGAAATTATCACTTCTGCGGTGACTTTGGGAGAGATGCTGTATCCAAGAATTCGGGGGACCGCAGACTGTTCATTTCCAAAACTTAGTGGTTCGAATTTTATGATTAACAAAAGAATTGATAACTATGCATGCTTCTTATGCAGGACAATCTGAAACTAGAAGGGGCTAAATTCTTTATATGGAAAGGCTTTTCAATCATTTTTCCTCAGCCAGCAATGTTGAACTATATGGTCTTGTCTTCCCCAAATAGCAGCAGATCAACAAGCTGAGAAATAATTAGCTTTTAATTCTCAATAAAAGTGCTCAGCAGTAGTAGTAGTGGTGGGTTTCTACTGGTTCGCCCTAGTTCGGGCGAATTGGTAGTGGCGGTGGTGAGGGGCTCCGCCCACATGCCCAGATGTCATCATGGGTGCTCTGCGCATGCGCAGAAGGTTCTGCACATGTGCAAAAGCGCTGCATGTGAGTGATCAATTCTGAACAAGTAGCGAAGGTAAGTGGAACCCACTACTGAGTAGTAGCTATAGTTTACCTTAATGGTGATTGAGAAAGCTAAGCAGGGAGGGATCTAGGTGATATTTGGGAATGGGAATTTAACAGGAAATCCCAAAACCGTGTTGGGAGGTTTTAAAAAAGGTTAAAACATTAAAAGATAAGAGTAATAATAATAATTAACCAAGAATAGACTTTTGTGATGCTAGTAAGTGACAAGTTTAAAACTTTTGATTTTATAATCTGAAAATTTCCCTAGTCATATATCAGAAGTTATAAGTAAGGAGTAAGTCATATGCATGGACTATTTCCCTCTCCTTAAGGTCATGCAATATTCTGATTAATTTCTCCTGCTACTTGCCTTAGGCAAGATGTTACAGCAGCTCATGCCCTTTAAAGGGCTCCAAGATACTTGGCATAGGGTTGCCTTTAAAGACCATGAGAAGGTGAGTTAAATAAATAAATAAATAAATAAATAATCCAAAATGCAGCGGTCATCTCATTCCTGTAATTGGGAACATATTACACATATAGTGTGGGCCCTGCATTGGCTACCAATTAACTTCTAGGTGCAATTGAAGTGCTGGTTTTGATGCACTGCTGCTGAATTAGCCTAATCTATCTAGCACAAATGATGGATTCCCATCATTGGAAAATAGAAGCTGAAGTCAGGAAGGACCACTTTTCAATACCAATTCACTCTCCTATGGATGCCATCATTGACTCTAATCACGAAGATGTTAAAGATGGAGCTATTCCAGAGCGTATCACCCTATTTGGGGGCATCTTTTTGTTTTATTTTTGTTTTGAGTCACAGTTATAAAGTTTTGTTTTATGATTTTAAGTTTGTTGTAGATGTTCTCAAATTGTTGTTTATGTAAATTGCTGAGAGTTGAACTGATTGCAACTTAATAAAACAAACCCTGTTGCGAACCGGTAGTAAAAGTAAGTAGAACCCACCCCTGCTATTCACTCTTGGAGTAACTGCAAAACACATTATGCAAAGTGCAGAAAAAATCATTTTGGAATTGTTAAGTCATAGAAGATTGAATAAACAATAAGATACAGTAGCCCAAAGCAATTAAAGGCCTGAGATAAGAACCAGAAAATACATATCTAAATTGAGTCCTTATTCCATTCTATCCTTGAAAAATACCCATGTTTTAAGTTCTATCACCAAGCCAGCTCAGAACCAGGAAATATTGTCACAAGTGAGCCTTCAAACAAACTAATGAACAAATTTATTAGCATCACTGGTGAGAATGCTGACTGATTGCTTCAAAATGTCGGATAACATGGGATTGTAGCTGCTGAAAGTCCTGGTTTATAGGACTTGTATGGGATTATATACCCATACCCATATCTCAAGAAAAGTTAAACAAGACAACACAGAATAATGTAAAGTTAAGAAATGATGGTAAGAATTGACTAAAAGCAGAAGCAAACTTCAGTGAAGTCTGATTTCCCAATTTCTTCTCAAGTCCCGTTTCCCTTGCCCAAGGATAAAAAGGGGCCTACAAGAACTTGAAGACAAATAATTGAGGTTTAATTATATTTTAATAAGGAAAAGAAACTTGTAATATAGTTTCAAACCATATTTAATTGAAAAAAAATGTATTCAGAGAGCTTCCATGCCAGTGTTATACGACGACAATTAAAATTAATAAAACCGAAGGATCAGGGTCAGCCCATTTGTTGAAACAGCCAAGTCTTTAAGTCCCGACGGAAGGAGCAGAGATCAGGCGCCGTGGGTAACTCGTTCCAGAGGACAGGAGCGCTTACAGAGAACACTCTACCCCTGGACGTCGCCAGCCGACATTGTCTGGCCGACAGTACCCTGAGGAGGGCAGCCCTGTGTGAGCGGACAGGACGGTGGGAGGCGGGTAGGAGATGGTCCTGCAAATACCCTGGACCTAAGCCATGTAGGGCTTTAAAGGTAAGTACCAGCACCTTGAAGCGGATCCTAGCTTTTCCTAGGTCTTTCCTTTTTTCAGTAGTCTTCAAAAGTCTTCCTTTTTTTGTCTTCAAAAAAAACCTTGAAGAGACTCTATTTATTTATTTATTTCTTTATTTATTTATTTATTTATTTATTTATTTATTTATTTATTTTTACAGTGGGAGAGGGCCTTGTTTTTTTATTTTACTTATTCAGTTTGTGAGGGTATCTTGATTGATTACCAATAGCTGTATACTGATTTCTTCCTTTTTTCCTCTGTAGTGAGTGTTTCAACCTTAGGAAAGTTGGAAACTGTTTCTAAAAATCTGTTATTTTTAGCTTTCATATTCATTTGGTGTTTTAAGATTTCATTTTCATGCTTCCTTTCATTTTCAATAGAAAAGAATATATATCTGTAGCTCAGGATTGAACTGTGGAGTTCTTAGTGCTCTCTGAGCTTGGTTGTATGTTTGCAGACATTTCATTACCCACCTAGCTAATTTCATCAGTGTGAGTGAGTGTGGAGTTTGTGGCCTGTTTATTTGCAGTAGTTTTGGTGGGGTTGTGGTTTCCTTCTAGTAGTGGTTCCTTGATTAGAGGATTATTTTCTGCCTGATTGTTTGCCTAGTGCTGATCACTGCTCATCTGAATTTAGGCTGCTGAAGAAAATATATAGTTGTCTTTTCTATTTCCTTCCTAATTTTTTTTATTGTCTCTTTTGAATGAATATACAGTAAATGTGGTTTATCTCAATGTGTCTCTTGATGGCTGATTTGTCTGAATGTGAAGCTTCCAGGAATTCTCTAGAATTTTTGGATTTGTATTGATCTTCTTTCTGACTGACTGACTGATCTAAATTAGTAGAGTCCATCAACAAATACCAACTAGCTGCCAGAATATATGATGAAACATCTTAATCTCACAACACATGGACAGACTTAAACACAGTTTGAATTGGGAAACTTAGCATCTTAGAGCAAGTCAAGGAAAAAAATTATTTCTCCACCTTAAAAAATAAAGCGTAACAATAATAGATTGATGTAACAATGTTGAAGAACAAAGAGAAGAAAGAAACACTAATGAAACTAAAAACAGATACAGCAACAAAAATACAATGAAGTTATCCAGGACACATATTAGAAAACATGACAAGTATTTTGGAGCTGGAAAAGAAATGAGGTGTTAGAAAATAAATTGAAAGGATTAAACAGATTACATGAGTGAAAAATAAGGACCAGCACTTTCAGTTATTGTGAAACTACAATAAACAATATAAAAACAATGTGTGATTTATCCACACTGAACGAGAAACAACTACCAGCAAATCAACAGGGACAGATTAGACCAACAGAATTCCCAAATCTTTAAACAGACTAATCTTGGGTACCTATTTTACCTGTATCTATTCTGTTTTTAGTCTCCTCGATATATAGCATTTCAACTCATCCTGAATTGGCTTGAATTTTTCTGGTTCCACACTAGGAGAGGCATCTGTAGGGAGAGTGAAAAAGAAATAAAAGATGGGGGGACCCAGCCATGCAATTTGAATACCTGCCTTTTTTACGGGTGTTACAGATGTGGCACATATAAAGTTGGATGGGGTTTTGGTTGCATATTTTGTGGTGCCAGCTTGACATTTTGTGATCCCTTGTGGCAGTGGTGGGTTTCAAAATTTTTTTACTACCGGTTCTGTGGGTGTGGCTTGGTGGGCATGGCATGGCTTGGTGGGCATGGCAGGGGAAAGATACTGTAAAATCTCCATTCCCACCCCACTGCAGGGGAAGCAGTGGTGGGTTGTCCCCGGTTCAGACCGGTTTGCAAGAACCGGTAGTAAAACTGGTGGGAGGCCCCTCCCACCACCCCGGATGTCATCATCGGCGCATGTACAGAAGCAAGGCGCATGTGCGAGCAAAGTAAGCGCGTGTGCGATCCCGTTGCAAACTGGTAGTAAAGGTAAGTAGAACCCACCCCTGAAGGTTACTGCAAAATCCCCATTTCCTCCTGATCAGCTCAGACTCGGGAGGCAGAGAATAGATGGGGTGGAGCCAGTCAGAGGTGGTATTTACTGGTTCTCTGAACTACTCAAAATTTCCACTACCGGTTCTCCAGAACTGGTCAGAACCTGCTGAAACCCACCTCTGCCCTGTGAGCCCACTGATTACCAAGTATTGGCAGACCCAATGGATTTCCAGATCAGCAGCAGAACAGGAGGCAACTCTACCAATTCAATTCAGCAGCCTGCAAGTGGATTTGGGCAAGGGGTATTCTCAACCTATTTCTCCAGTTCTTATGGGCATTGAGGTTAAGGTGCTGTGGCACCAGCATACCCTTGCACTAGTTCTTTTAAAGTGAGCAATCAGAGAACGCAATTGTTTTTTTTTTTAATCTGCCGGGTGAACTCAAAGTTATGATAGGAGTGGGAATAGGACATAAGCTAGCTGCTGGATTTGAGCTCTCCTATTGGTTATGAGCAGTTTCAAAATCTTGCAAGAAGAACACCAGCGAAGAAAATCAACCAGTTTGGAATTGGCGTATGTGTGTGTGAAATAAGTATCTGCATGCTGTAAGAGACCTAAAGACAGCAATCTGACTGGAGATTTTAATTCTAAAAACTAGAATAGGAAATCTTTTGGCTTCCCAGGATATTCTGCTTCTGAGCACTGACTTAAAGTTGGGTTCACTTGTACCTCCTGTGACTTTCACCAGGGTAGCTTTTTTTTTAAAATGATGCTGCATATATACATCTAATAATCCAATTGCAAAAGTATCTAAATTACCATTTAGGAACCATGTACTTAGTTTGATTAGAATAATTATATTGCATATACCAGTACTTTCAACATTTAATTGTCTTATGACTTTGCTATTTGTTTCCAAATCCTTGGTATATACTTGAGGTAACTCAAATCTTTCACTATTTTGTTACTCCTGGAGGAGCCACAAAAATATTGTTGTTATTACTATAAACAGCTAACATGATAGTCTTGAAACTACTTAGTACTGTATTCGAAACAGGCTGAAGAATCATAGCTGAACATGTATTTCAAAGACGGCAACGAATTAAGTAATTATTTCATTTCATTATTTTAAAAAATCGGCAAGGAATATCTCCGTGTGACCAAGTTGAAAGCCATTATATTTTATTACTGTAGTTAAAATGCACATTAAAATATATATATATTTGGAGGAGGCCGGGGGAGTAGGGAGAGTAGATTTATTTAAATAGGAGAATTTCAATAATGATAGAATAACTCTGTTTAAACTAAAAATGAGATTTAAATAGTGCAAGATTAACTGCAAAACATTGCTACAATATCCCTAAATTTTTATTTATACTATTATGTTGCAAGATCAATATAAATTTGAAACGAAATTGAGCAAACAATTGTGGGTTTACTTCTAAGGACTAAAGAAAGGCATCTCTACTGCAATTAAAAAAAAATAGGATGTTAATTTTATACCGACCTAGATGGAAAGATCTAGCTAATCTTTGCTGATCCTGTTTTAATACCTAAATGGGAATCCATCAAGAAATATCAGGGCTATAAGACCTGAGACATAAACAAATCATTCTCAAGGAGCCATTGAGAAACCATTTCCATCCCATATTATTGCCAAGAAAATTGTCAATGGAGTCATAATGAATCAAGTTTACTTGCGGTTACTTTTTATTAACATATGGGATATATACATCAGTCAACATAAGTAGCATCCTCATGCATTTATCAGTGCATGTAGGACATTGGCCAAGATTGCTGTAATTGTCAGCTCTGCCTTTGATCTTCTGACCAGGCACTCTGAAAAAGAAAATGTACAAACATAAATGACATTTATACAGGCTAAGGTTCTGCTTTTGAGGAACAAGACTTTAATCATGTTTAATATGTAATGACTGAGTTCATACAACTTATAGTATATTAAAGCCCAAACCAAACAAATATTATTAGGGCGTGGTAGAGTAGATAAACCCCAGTGTTGATTTAGATGCATATAGCTTTTCCAGGTGATTTCAGTAACCATTGCCAGCGATGCCCAGTCTCATACAGTACACATAATGGTGGACTGTAGAAAGACACCATTTTATAGATGGCTTGGTCACATATGTTGTTTGTCAGAGAACATGGAGATGGAAGAAATTACTTTTATAACCTGCAAAAGAAGTACTGTGTTGTTCTACTCTTTTAAGGCAACCAGAATTGCCCATGCTACAAGTGCCAGCTGAGTATGGAAGACAAGGTGAAGGAACTACAGACAAAACTTCCCTCTTCCAGCTTCTCAAGAAAGATAAGGAATTCATTAATTGGACATAAGAAGCCTTTCAGAAATTACAGTGGTACCGAGGACTCTCCCAGAAGACAGAAGCAATCCAGGCAGAAGGGGTGGAGAAATGGAGGAACAACAACATAAAGACTTGAGCCTGTCAGGAAGTGCTTTTATTCTTTGGAGTTTCAGAATAATTTCTAGGGTTTCCTTGTTCATGATGTTTCTGGATGACAAGCAGCTGTTATAAACTTCAGAGACTGAAAAAGTGGGTTCTATAGGCTCTGTAAAGGAAAGAATACTTAGGTACCTCTGTCCTAAAGGAAGGAAGCAGGTACACTGTTGATAAGAAATTCTCTGAGTACAATACCTGGTGCCCAGATTAGATATATACAGTGGTGTATTGCTACACGGATCGGGCGAACCGGTAGCAGCAATGGCATGTGCAGAAGCGTTGCATGAGAGCGCGCGCACATGAGCGAACCGGTAGCAAACTCAATTGAAACCCACTGGATATATACCATATTTTTTGGAGTATAAGACGCACCCTCCCTTCCCTAAAAGTGGGTGGGAATGTCTATGCATCTTACACACTGAATGTTGCTGAAACCCCGCCCACCCACTGGCCTCATCCTTCGGCTGTTTTTGGCCTCCACGTGTCGCATTTTTGGCCTCTGCATGCTCCATTTTAGACCTGTTCCAGGCTGTGGGAATTGCCACAGCACATCACTCCCGATCACCGCCTGTGTGTGTCATGTTTTTAGCCTCCGTGTGTCGCATTTTCGGCCTCCGCAGGCTCCGTTTTAGACCCGTTCCAGGCTGCAGGAATTGCCACTTCACATCGCTGCCGATCTCTGCCTCCATGCATTGTGTTTTTGGCCTCCACACGCCCCGGTTTTGGCCTCCATGCATCGCGTTTTCGGGCAGTTCCAGGCGGCAGTGATCACCACCACCACTGCCAATCCCTGCCACCTGGAACCAGCCAAAAATGCAATGCACAGAGGCCAAAAATGGGGTGGGGGAGGCCAAAAACGTGACCTGCAGAGGCCGAAAACGCGATGTGTAGAAGCCAAAAACACAATGCGCTGAGGCGGTGATGAGCTGTGGTGATCCTCGCAGCCTGGAACAGCTGATTGGCGGTATTCCAGGAAGCCAATCCAACCACCAATCAGCTGCTCGTGCTGAATCAGGCTGCAATAACATGCTGAAGATGACCACACTGTTTGCTGTTTGCTGCAAGGACACTAGCCATATGAATACTGATGGATGCTGGTAGGCAGATTTTTTTTTCTTGTTTTCCTCCCTAAAAACTAATGTGCGTCTTATACTCAGAAAAATACAGTCGTTTTAACTTGTTAAAGTTTGCTGTAGGTTTTTTCTTTGAAGCATAGAAATTTATCGGGCTAGGATGAAGAAATAAATGTACAATGTTTGAGATGATTATGATTAAGGCAAAAGTAAAGCAATCAAATATTTAAACTGAAATTGCAACAACTCTTTCACCAACCATTGGGGAGTGGTTGATGGTTTCCTTCCTGCGTTTGTATTTTTTAATCCTCTTGAAGATACACCAAATGATGACTTTAGAAAATGAAGAAATAAAGAAAAATATTTTAAAATTGTTTCCTGGCACAGTTCTATACCTACAGTAGATATAAAGTTCTTCATATCTTAAACAATTAAAGTAAGAATTTAAATACTCTTGATTCAAATTAGTATTACTATAAATAATATATATATTCTTTACCCTTTTTCTAGTTTGGATGAATCATTGTTCTAGTTAAGCATTCCTAGATCATGAAGTCCTGAAATTAAACTGGTAAGAATACCGGAAAAATCTCTTTGTTCTCCTTGGCTAATTGATAACTTGAAATGTATGACAAAACAATACACAAATTAAAGAAATACTGAACACTCAGAGTCCCTATGATACACTGAATGAAGCAATTCTCAGTAACCACAATGTTCTTCAAATAGCTCAGTAATTTATACATTATTCTATAGTGAGTAATGCTCTGGGGTTAAGAATGAACTCTTCCTTCAAGCAACAATAGCTTTGCCTAAGCATTTCTAAAAGAAAGTTTCCTTTTGTACTATTTCTAAAATGGGTTAGCTACCTTATACTTCCCACTCTCTCCTTTCTGCTTAAAAGCTGACAATGTAAGGCAGTCATGAAAGGTTACTACTACCACCAAGATGCTATTTGCACACTCTTGCCTGTCCCCTGACCCTGTCCATAAATCCGTGGAATTATCTACTCTGGTGATATTCCCTTGGGATATACTCCTCTCTGACTCAGAAGGGATTTTTGTGTTCAATTTAGTACTGGAGACAGATTTTAGATTTACAATAAAACAGAGTAACCGCCTTTCAGGTTTTTATCCTAGCAGTGTTTGGGATACGTCGAAATCTCTTTTCCACATAGTGAAAACTAATCTAATAAATCTACTTGTGACTATCTGCGTTCTATTCGACCAGTTATAAATCACAGATCAAGGGGTTATCCCATCAGGTTACTTTAACGTCCAGAGAACTCAGCATTTTGTAAACCATTTGGTGACATTTCAGTTTGCCCTTAAATTAACATTGCCCTAATATGGAGTTTAGATTTCTCTGACATAGTTTTTTCATAATTGTATGCTTTATGTTAACATTGATGATAACCGTAGATGAACTGTGGACTACCCCAAATATGCATCTTTTTCAAACATTATTGAATTGATGTGGCCAACCTTGGTCATTTTGGCTGTACAGCTCTCGATTTGCTAAGTCTACATGATATGCTTTTCAAGTGAACAAGGAGATCCTGCAATCTCTCATAGGCTTGCCTAAGAATCACAAAAGCAATAATACCTTGCTGTGCAGATGCTTTCCTTTTCATATTATTCTAATGTAGGCAGGTTCTACCTTCAGGCAGAGGGAGGGAAGATAGCCTCAGGCAGCAGCCATGGATTAACAAAGATTCGACTACTTGTCAGTGCTGAAGGAAGATTCGGCTGCTCCTAAGTCAAGCTCTGAATGTGAGATGAGAAGGGCTGTTTTTTCCATTGTTTGACATACAAAACATACTACAAGATACTCTGCCTGAATGTTACCCTGTTTATTTTCTAAGGCAGCCAAGCGCTTTTCTTCTGTGTAATTTTCTCAATGCACATTGAATCATATTTTTATACCGTAATATAGTAATTCCTTATTCTTCATCCTCTCCTCTGTAGCAGCAGCTGTTTCTTTAATTCTAGTAACTTCCTTAGGTTTATACATGGAATGGGAAGTATGCTTTGCTTCAAACCGCAAGAATTGTCAAAAAGTCAATATGGGGGCTACAGCTGCACCATGGAAACCCCACATCTTTTTCATGTACACCCCACATTGAAAAAGGACTGGGGTTTAATCATGCAGTTGTGGGTGGCAACCTGACTTTTATTTATTTTTTAATCTCCCCACCTCTGGACACCTCTGCCTAGAACATTTGGTTCTTTTAGGTTTCACATGAAACAAAATTCAGAACAATCCTGAAATTTTTTTAAACACTGTGTCACACAAGGCTGGTGTGCTTCATTTCTTCCTCCTCCTGTCCGTTAATCTTCTTAAGCAGATTTTCCCTGAGCTGTAGGAAGGAATGTGAAGTAGCAAATATCCTTGCTCTTACTAAAAGCTTTCCATAAATGACATGTGTTTATTTTCTCTTACATAGACTTATTCTTAAGTAGATCTAGGTCTAGTTCTTGATGGGGTAACTACAACACAGTATTAAAAATTGTATTAAAAGTTAAGTTTTGAGACAGTATTTGAAGACAGAACGGAGTTATACAGATCTCCAAGTATTTTGTGAAGAGTTCTAAGGCTTAAGCAACAAAGCGATTAACAGCAGAGTTGCTGTATAATGCTAGCAAAGAAAAAATATTAGCAGAAAAAGGAATAGGGCAAAGCAATGGAGAGCTTTGAAGATCAAGACTTCTGTCATTGTATTTTAGTGTTATATAGAAATGTTCCAAACAAACAAGCAAGAATAAAGAAGGATTTCTTCTGCATCCCAGAATAGAAGCCCGGGGAAAGATTTGAAGAAGAATGTCACATATCACTGTGACAAGAGCATATTCTAGCTGGAGGTAAGGTTAAAACAAAAAACAAAAACAGGAGAGAAGGTCAAAGTTTGTGAATCAGAATGTTGTTGAGGAGAGATAAAGAAAGGCAACACTTTTGTAATTATACCAAAAGAATAAAATGATTAGTAAATGAATTCAGTTTGGGAAACAAAGGAAGACAAATAATTGAAGGGGGGGAGTGGAATAATTACTCAATCTTAATGTGTTTGTCTTGTTTTACCTGAGCTAAAATATAGGGTTGTTTTTTTTAATGATTTAATAATAAGTTGTGTGAATCCAGACAGTGAACAATGGTACGTAATATAGTAACTGAGACTTATGGACATCTGATTTCCTCTGTCCTGGAGAACTTCTGCATGCTACCCCTGCGTGGGACATACACAATTTGTTGTTATTTTAAGTTACTTTTTTCCATCAAAAAGAAACACTGATGTGACTTTGTAGTTCCATCAGGATTCACAGCAGTTTAATCAATATGGATATGGACATATTACCAATGCCACTTGGCATGTTACTAGTTATCAATATCAGCACACAGTAAAAAGGAAGATGCACACTGAAAATGGAAATATTGTGCCATTTTCACTCTTGTGAAGCTGTATGATCTGATTAACTTCCTTATTTTCTTTGGTACTTCTTTGAAATCTCCCATTTCAGATGCTCTGTGAATGCAGCAAAGTTACAAACAACACAAGAAGCCCAACTGCACAAGAACAAAGTCGTCTGCAAATCTGAGTAATCTTGTTCTATTGGCTTTTTGCTGCTTCTTTTCCCCCAAATAGATCAAACATGTTCAGAGTCCTGAGATAGTCATGTCACAGATGAATGGATGCACCCTGAATGAAATACCTATGAATCTCTTAGGTCAGGCAATATGCATGCATGAAGGATTCCCCTCCCCCCCAAAGATTATGGGAAAAAGGATAAAGAGAAATGTCCTTTTAAAAAAAACCCTAAATATCAGAATGAAAATGGACTTAAACTGATTCAGGAACTTTCACTGGTTGGTTTTGAGGAGATTCAGTATGGCAAAACTTGAATAGAGTTCTCTTAACTAGTAGTTTAAGTGGGCTTGTTGCAAATAAATGAGAAAGCTGTGGTGGCGCAATGGTCAGAATGCAATATTGCAGGCTAACTCACTGCTGACTGCTAGGAGTTCGATTCTGACCATCTCAATGTTGACTCAGCGTTCCATCCTTCTGAGGATCCAGATTGTTGAGGGCATTATGGTGACTCTGTAAACCTCTTAGAGAGGGCTGTAAAACACCGTGAACCGGTATATAAGTCTAAATGCTATTGCTAAAGTAAGCACTCAAGGAACCTTGCAATAAATATGGTTCTTCTCAATGATGTGCTCCTTCTTCAATTGAAACCATGACAACTTTCATTAATATCAGCATTTTGCAGAAGCAAACCTTCCACAGTGGCCGGAAAAGAAAATTCTGTTCTACAGGAAAAGAACATGAATTTCTAGATATTTTAATGAGGACATGTGCCACACTATTGTAGCACATAGGCACAGAAACTTCTCTGTTCAAAACAAGCAACAATGCCAAAGGATCTGGAAATGAAAGCAACTGCTATGAGCTTGCAAACTGAGAGCAAAAAATTCAAGCTAGGGTTATCGCTGCTTGTTGTAAAGTCACAAACAACAGAGGACAACTGGCTGCATAAGAACAAAGGCAGTTGGCAAATCCTAGCAAACTTATTCCATTTGTTTGCTGATTTTTTTTCTATAAATGTATCAACAAGTTTAGAGTCACAAGATGGTCATGTCACTGTTGAATGGATGCACTATGAGTGAATTATATCAGTATTTTAGATCAGGAAATGTACATGCTTGAAGGAATATGTGAAGGCCACCATTTCTCCTGGTTATGGGAAAAAGATAAATAGTGATGGCTTTTTAAAATAAGACCAAAACTAACTTCTCTAATTATAAAATCTAAAGTCACTGGAACTGATTTTCCATTTCATTAGACTCAGACAAGACAGCGCAAATGTTCAATTTATTCAGGAATAAACTGAAGTTAACTATCAGCAAAATAGAGATGCTGTGAATTGGCAGCTTGCACGTCTGGGAACGTACCTGGAGCTATATTCCTCTTGCAGAAGCAGATACAGATAGTTCAGATTGTGGATTCATCTGTTTCACTCAAGGCCCAGGTGTCACTGGATGCATCCAGCCACCTATAGCTCACTTCGCAGTTGCAACTCCCAGGGATGGCCTGATCACTTTAGTACATTATTTTTGGGTTATTGCAGTGCACTCTATGAAAGTCTGTCTTTTGAAGATGGAAACTGCAGGTAGCGAAAAATACAGCAGCAAGCCTGTTCCTATCTGGAACAGTTTTAACAGACCAAGTAACATTAGCCCTGGAAGAATTGCACCAGGTGCCAGTAACATTACCCCTTGGATGAGTAGGAGTATATTGGATGAGGATATTACACTCTGTAGGAACGGAGAGGGGCTCTCCTCAGTCTCCTAGGGCTGGGAGAACCACATTATTGGGAGATGAACCCAGCTGTACAACGGCCTTCCCTAGAGGCTTGGCTGCTGCTAATATTACTTGCCTTTCGGTACCAGGTAGTTTTCCTTCCTCTACCTGAGACTTACAAACAATGCGTTTTGTCTTTTAAGTGCCTCTCTGTCAGGGTAATTTATCTGTGTATTTTAAAGGGTATGATTTAAAATATTACTTATTTTATTTGGCTTTATTGTATTATCTTATTACTTGCTGCCACACTGTTGGAATAATAGCTAGCCTAAATGTTTAAATTGATAAATAATCAGACAGGTTGTCTGGGCTGAACCAGGTAATGGTAATCTATATAGGTTAGCATGTTACAGCCTTTTAATTTTGTGTAAAAGTATCTTCTCTATTTTTAAAATTATAAATATTGCTATTATTACATTTTTATCCCACTTTTTTATATATACTGCAACTCGAAGTGGTAATATATGTAATACTTCTGCTGTTTTCCCCATTGAGAGGTTTTCCCCTAAAACCTTTCATACCAAGGGAAGTCTAGAATTCACAAGATTCCGGGTTTCTAGGCTAGTACTATCAATATTTATCGTTGTGGTGTCTATTATGAATTACAGTATTTTTTTTACAATATTTTTGATTTGCAAACAATCTATTTAGGTCAGGTTGACAACTCTGTTCCAACTTCCACTTGTAATCACTGGTCATTATTCTTAGCAATGGTCCTACAGTTTACTGAAGAAGAACTTTCTATCTTGGGCTCTTTGTTCCAAGAATTAGAATTGTTTAAGAGGAAACAAAACATTCAAATTCTCAGACATTGTCATTAATCAATAGAATATCATAGCTTTCCTATTCTAAAATACAGCTTTATTATTTTGTTCTCTGCTTTCCTCAGGTCAGAACAGGGGTGGGTTCTGCTTACCTTTACTACTGGTTCGCAACGGGATCGCGTACACACTCGCTAATAAATAAAACTCTATTTAGAAATTATGCACATTTCCAATTCAAGTTTGCCTTTGTTCTTTCCCAGCTGGGGAAATTGAGTCAGTTACACATTTGACTTGGCTGCTCATTTTATCTGACATGGGACATTGATTGGATGAAGCCTTGATTATCTAACTGTCCTACAGGTCAGATGATGAGAATGTATTTTTCCTACAAGCAGATTCATTCTTAGAAATCTTTTTTTGGGGGCGGGGGGAGATGCTGTCCATTGGCTTTGCTATTCAGAGACTCTTTGTATAATGTGTAACACTGCAGATCCCATGGAATTCTATCACTTAATGCAGTAAACCAAGTATTTTTGTGCATTCTTTGTGTTTTCCCACTATTTTTCTTTTAATTATATCCATTGTATAAAGAACTTCTAGTCTTTGACCATCTTTAGATATGTTTATTTGATTAGCAACAAGATTAGCATCAGCACCAGCCATCCCTGGGCTATCCTTAACAATAAAAGTTAACCCAAAACCCTTGCCATAGCCAACTCGCCCCAGGCCAACACACAGCGGGACAAGAGTTACACTGATATCAAAGAAATGGTAGAATAGAATCATTAAAGAAAGGATGCCAAAGGAGTGACAAAATGAAATGTGAATGACAAAAATTAAAATATTTTTAATTAAATAATTAAATTGAATTGTTGAATTGTCCCACAGCAAGTTGTCCCTCAGCGAGTTGTCTCACAGAACCTTTTTGCAGAGAAAACCCTTTAAAGAACAGATTATGTAGCTCTTCCTCGAATTTATCGCTAGACTTAGACAGCAACCACAAATCTGGGAACTTGCTTTTTATAGTAGAAAGCCTATAGCCTGCAGATAAAATAATTCAGCTAGAAATTAAATTAGTTGGAGCAGTACACTTTAGAGTAAGCATACACTGCAAAATGTACATATTGCTGCCCACCCTTCAGCAAATACTGAATGAATTCACGCATTATCGTGATTTGTATTTTTATTAAAATTATATTACACACATTAAACTAATACTATACACAGGTGCGGGCACACACACATACACAGAATGCAGAAAAAGAAAAAATAAAGAAAAAGAGAACAAAAGCTTTCTATATCCTCACCAAGTGTAATCAACATTAACAGCATATCACCATCTCTTAAAATACAACTGACCCATATCTTCATCCCATAACTCATACCCTTCTTTATAAATCAATTTCATCACATCATTTTAGCCAGCAAAAGTCTATTAAGGATTATCAGAAATAACTACAGTATTAATAATAATAACTTTATTGTCATTGTACACGTATACACAGTATACCCATACAATGAAATTCATTTAACACCCAAAGACCAGGTCCAACGCATATAACAATCCCCAAACACACTCCCATCCACCACAAATTCCCCACCCCTAAACCACCCAAACATCCACACAACAGACCAAGTAATGCAGTCCAACAGCTCAATGATGGTGGCCCTTTAGTTCATTGTTGAGTGCAATTATAGCTCTGGGATAAAAACTATTCAGAAAATGTGTGGTCCAAGTTTTAATTGTTCTGTATTTTCTGCCAGAAGACAACAGTCCAAAAAGATTGTAAGCAAGATGGGAAGAGTCTCTGAGAATATTATGCAACTTTCTCAAACAGCGAGATTCAAAGATGTTGTCCAGAGCTGGTAGCTGGAGTCTGATGTTATTCTGGGCAGTTTTAATGATTCTCTGTAGAGCTTTTTTGTCTGCTACAGAGCTGCTCCCATACCATGCAAGAATGCCGTATGCCAGGACACTCTCAATGGTACTGCGATAGTAGGACAGAAGTAGATGCTGAGATAGATTTATCTTCCTGAGCATTCTCAGGAAGTACAGCCTCTTCTGTGCCTTCTTCACAAGCATGTTAGCATTCATAGTCCATGAGAGGTCCTTCGAGATATAAATGCCCAGATAAACTATATCTAATAAATCTAGTTTGAATGCTTCCTTTTACTTTTATATCTCCTTTTCTAGCAATCTATTTATTTTAGCCTTGATCAAATAAAACAATTTTATATTCTTTCCCCTCAAACAATTTCCTAACATCTGCTTCCTTTTCATATTCTTTAAAAGCCCTTTTTGTAATTAAAGTATTAAAAGGTTATCCACATCACAGTGTTTGTATTCTTTCTGTTCTTAAGAAATCAATGACAACTTCAACAAGTCCCTTTAATAAATCCACTATAAGGAGAATATTTACATCATTCTTCTGGTTTAGTAGTTGTGTGTCTTTTAAATTGTTAAATAATCAACAAGTCTCATTTGCAAAAGTAATTTTTTTTTAAATCCACTATTTCATCTTTTTCTATTCTTATATGCTATCATTTTCAAATCCACATCCAAAATTTGTTTTATCCAATGTAACTTGTTTCTCTTCAATGACATCATCCATTTTTTCAATAATAGCAGATAATTTACTTTTGGAGCCCAATAATCATAGATTTCTCTTAAAGAATTTATTGATAATTTATTTCCTTCTGGTGCCCTCTAGTGACCAATTTTCAAAGTCACCTTATCAATTCCAAGTGCAAACATCGATAACTTTCCACAGGAAGGATTCTTATAGTTACTGTAATTTCAAAGTTCTAATTCAAGTCAATCTGGACCCTTCATCCATTTAAAAAATTCTCAAATCAGCACTTTTGCTGCATATTTAAAAAACTTTTTTGGAAAAGCCTGAATTATAATTAAAACTTCTTTCTTAAAAATTGAAGAACTTTATATGATCACATTTCCAGTTCTGAAGGTCCTTAATCTTTAAAAAGCAACCTAAAAAAAGTAAACTCCAAAATGATTGAGGTTTGGTTGAACCTTGAAAGGGTGCCTTGAGGGCTATGAGTTTGGTGGAATCCAGCTAATATCAGCTGTTTAAAAGCAATTGCAAACCTCAGTTTCTGCAGTGTACTTATTACCTTTACCCTAGCTGTCCAGTGTATATATGGGCAATTTCAAGCTCTCTTCTTTCTCCGGAGAGATTTCAATGGTCCAGATCCAGCATCCAGTTGCCATTTTCAACCACAATGTTTCTGCTGTTTGTGGGATCAGTTTACCATTTCCTCACCAGAAATCTCCTGAGCCAGGATTTTTATCATGGTTTGTTGAATGGTCTGATTTGCATAGGAAAGGTAAGATAACTTTATAATTGATTAGCATTTTATATTAACCAAACCAGAAAATAAGTGCAAACATTATGTTATATAAATTGCATCTAGCAAGAACTGCAAGCAGGAAAATATTCATATTTTAAATAAATAACTTTATTGTCATTGTACGTATATACACAGTATACCTGTACAACGAAATTCACTTAACACCCAAAAACCAGGTCCAACATATATAACAATCCCCAAACACACTCCCATCCACCACAATTCTCCACCCCTAAACCACTCAAACATCCACACAACAGACCAAGTAATACTGTCCAAAAGCTCACTAATGGTGGCCTTTTAGTTCATTGTTGAGTGCAATTATAGCTCTGGGATAAAAACTATTCAGAAAACCTGTGGTCCAAGTTTTAATTGTTCTGTATTTTCTGCCAGAAGGCAACAGTCCAAAAAGATTGTAAGCAGGATGGGAAGTCTCTGAGAATGTTATGCAATTTTCTCAAACAGCGAGATTCAAAGATATCGTCCAGAGCTGATAGCTGGAGTCTGATGATATTCTGAGCAGTTTTAATGATTCTCTGTAGAGCTTTTTTTATTAGAGCACTTTCCTGCCTGCAATTCTTGATAGATGCAATTGATGATGATGAAAATACAGATTACAGCTCCAGTAATTTATTAAGAGATTACACTTCCCATTGCTCCTGCCAATTACTACCAAATTAATTTGATGATGAGGTAATTAAATGAAAAGTATTGCTGTGTATTGTTGTGGGTATTATGAATGGGCTGCTGCCATCCCAGCAGCCCATTCCTTACCTCTAACGTATCTGGGAGGATAAAATTAAAATACTGGTGTTTATTTCACAACAAAACAAATGCGGGAAGATTTCAGGACATACCATATGAAATTAGTAAGCTGGCTATGAAAGGAAGCTATAACTTCATTTCCACAAAGAAGAATATATTGATGTTCGAAATGCTAGTATTTGCTTTTTAAATGTATTTTATTTGAGGATAAGAGAATAAATATATTTGAAAAGCTTCTCTCCTTTTCCCTGTTACAAAATCAAAAACTGTTCTCATTTGTGCACAACACTAATTAGTGGATGATGTAAAATAAAATACATTTTACTTTTTGATCAGCTTCCAGTAGCTTTACATTCTAAACCCTGCATTTATTTATGACTGGATCTTATGTATTATCAATTTTTAAGCATATGTTGTCATAGGTCAGTGATGGCTAACCTTTTTGCCATCGCATGCCAAAAGCAGGGGGAGCAGGGGGTGTCACGCGCATGTGTGCCCACACCCATAATTCTATGCGCTCCATCCCCCGCGCATGCGTGTGACCCCCCGTGCTCCCCCCGCTTTGACACGTGATGGCCCGGTGGGCCCGATAGACCCATTTTTCACTCTCCCCAGGCTCCAGAGCCTTTCTAGGAGGCTGAGAAGGGCAAAAACAGCCTTCCCCACCCCTCTCAGACACCCTCCAGAGGCAGGAAACAGTCTGTTTCCCTAGTTCCGGTAGGCCCAGAAGGCCCGAAAATCAGCTGGCCAGTGCCCCCATGGGCGCCAGATCTGAGCTTGTGTGCCCACCAATATGGCTCCGGGTGCCACCTGTGGCACGCGTGCCATAGGTTTGCCATCACGGTCATAGGTAAAGGTAAAGGTTCCCCTTGCACATATGTGTTAGTCGTTCCCGACTCTAGGGGGCGGTGCTCATCTCCATTTCAAAGCTGAAGAGCCAGGTGTCTCCGTGGTCATGTGGTGGGCATGACTAAATGCCAAAGGCACACAGAATGCTGTTACCTTCCCACCAAAGGTGGCCCCTATTTTTCTACTTGCATTTTTTATGTGCTTTTGAACTGCTAGGTTGGCAGAAATTGGGACATGTAATGGGAGCTCACCCCATTACACAGCACTAGGGATTCAAACCGCTGAACTGCCAACCTTTCAATCAATAAGCTCAGCTTCTTAGCCACTGAGCCACCGCATCCCTTATATATGTTGTCATACAGTAAATCATATTAAAACTCTTAAAACCACATTAATATGTTTACAGTTATTGATTTACATTTTTAATTATCACAAAGTGTTTAGAATTATATAGAGAGTCTTCATCAAATGATTTCCTTTGCCATAATAATTCTGTTGTGTTATGCAAAGTTTGTGCTTTATTTGCAGCATCATTGTTGCATTTTAATTCAGTTAAATGTATTTTATCATATTTTGATCTAAAATGGCTAATAATAGAACAAAGCATATGGCAAAGTTACCTATCTAGAATAATTCAGAGTATGAATTCTGCCAATTATTCGGAAAGCAGTATAAAATATAAAAGGAATACTGTATCCTAATGAAGGATTTAAGAATAATCACAACTGAAATAAAATTTCCTATTTCTTCTGCTACTCATTAACACCTATCGACTCATGAGGACTATCAGAACAGACTGAAAACCTGAGGGAACACTGCCCATTAACTCTCACGCAGGGGCATCAGATCTGAAAGACTGAAAGATGTGGACAACCACAAGTTGGCAGCAAAATGATTTCAGAAAACCTGCTAACCACCGATCGTCCGCATTTTTTTGCAGCCCAGATCTGGCAGCTCTTGTCACTGTGCTTCTGGAGAGCGGATAACAAGATCAAATCTTCAAAGTGTTTTAGTAGTTTCTTTCTAAATTATGGTCACGGTAAAATTGATCCAGAACGATCTTGTTAAGTGACAGCTCACCTGGTCTTTTTGGAGGGAGGAGGGCCAGACAGTTTAGTCTCTCCGCAACCACAAGCAATGTCAGCGCACGCGCAGTCCAGTTCATCTAATAAAATCTGACAGGCGCTAGAATAATTTTATTTATTTATTTATTTATTTGTTCAACTTGTATGCCGCCTTTCTCCGAAGACTCAAGGCGGCTTACAATGCATTTAAAAACCATATATAAAACATTAAAAGTTAAACCATTAAAAACAATTAAAACCCATTCACACCATTCATGGCCGGATCTCGCCAAATCACATTTGTTTAACATTATTAAACAAATCTGACCTTCCGTTCCCTTGCCAGCGCTGCCTCGTATATTATATACGCCAGAACTCCACACACCTTGGAACAACCGCCCTCGCCAATAAGCCACTCTCCGCGCTGATTGGTAATATGGGAATTGTAGTCCAACTCAACTGCAAGATTTCCAACGTGAGCAGACTGCTATCCTATAGATCTAGCAGGCGCATACATACATATCATACATACATATCAATTATATACATATCACATATACATATCTCATGTGTCATATATACATATCTATCATACATGTGTCATACATACATATCTATCATACATATCTAACATACATACATGCGCGGCTCAGGTTTGTAACAAATCTCCTTCCAGAGACTTTTGCCCGCCGCTCTGCTCTTCTAAATTCAAGTTGCAATAATCAAGCGCTTTTCCCTACGCACCTCAAGCACGAAATTCTAACTCCGCCCACTTCCGTTGCAACGACCATTAAGTTCCTCTCCAAGGAGATTTCCCCTCTTAACGGTTACTTGGCCCGCCAAGACAGGTAACCATCTTTATTGATGGAAAAGAATCCACGGTTTAAAAAAGGTGCATGAAACCGTAGACTGAGTGGTCCGGCGTTTTAATTTTTAAGAGGTGAGTCGACCGAAGTTCTGCCCTTGCGCTAAAGGGGGAAAAGCGGTAGATAGGTTAACGACGGACCGTTTCCCCTCTGCCCTCACTCAATATGTCTGCGTCTTAACAGGCGAGAGCAGCGAAGCGCTGTGACAAAATGGCCGCTGAGAGCGGGAGGGGGCGCTCTAGCGCGGCGTCTCTGTGTTCTTCTGAGCGTGCTGGCGGATTTGAGCCTCGCCGAGTTTGAGGCTGGGAGCGAGTTGGGGGCCAAGAGAATCGCTGGGAGGGAGGGAGCCTCGACGTTCACACGCCCGCCTCAGTGACTTTTGCCCGGGAGCTGCCTCTGCTTCTCCGGAAGCTTCTGCTAGAATCCTCCGTCTTGCCTCATCCTATTGCTCTCTCCTCGCTCTTTCTGCGTGTGTGTCTCCGCGCCTTCACCCTACGATTTTCCTCCGAAACCTGTCTCGGCTTCGGTCCGTTTTTTAATCCCGCTCTTCTGCCTATCCACCCTCACCCCACACGCGTCTGGCTCCCTCTATTTCCCAGTGGGGAAAAAGAGTCTCCTTTCCTTTCGCCTCAGTCAGAACTGCGGGTCTCTGGGTCCTCTGAATCAGCTGCATAGGTTCAACTCCTCAGCCGCCCCACCCTCCACAAGTCCCAAGAAGGTGGCTGCCTTTCGCTTCTTCTCCAGCCCCAGTTTTTCCAACTTCCTCATCTCTCCTGGATTGGGGATATTCCTGCCTTCCCCTGTTTGACCCGCAGAGTCTCTACCGGGAAGATCCTATCCAGTCCTGCCTGCTTACCTGTGACTAACTTTCTTTGGGACTTGCAGAGGGGGGACCCCCCTCGGCTTCCCTCTCTGGAACTATCCCTTTTGTCTCTAGAGAAATTGGCTCTCCTCCTGTGTCTGTCTTTCCTGTTTGGTATGTAACCAAATTGCATTGCTTCATTGCTTGTTGCCTTCCCTGCCTAATGGTATTGAGGACAGTCCTCTCCAGTCTCTCTCTCTCTCCCACCCACCCCCCAATAAACTTAAAAATCTCCTTTTCTCTCTGACCAACCTCTTTGGCCTGTGACATTTCCACGTACTGATAATCAGTGTGACGATTTGCTTTTAAGATTTTCTGACTCCTGGAGGCAAACGCCCAGCCTCCACTCCATAGTTTTATGTTTTACTGAAGGGCTTTCCCCCTCACCTAGTGTTTTATGTGCTGCTGCTGCTGCTGCTGCTTTGAATGTAACTGTTTCTGATTACCCTAATAATTGGAAAACGGGCAAGTCTTTCCTAACCAGAATTTTTTTTTACCGACATCACCATCTCAGTGCGGTGTGGGTGATACTAGTATTTGGAGAACTAAAGAGGAGGATGCCAAGGAAACTGCTGTTGCCTTATAAATCTGTGTTTTCTCACTCTCGAGTTCGAAGGGGGTTGCATGATTCTTTGGCAATGAATGCAGCCAGAAGTGGCTACCGGGTCTTCTCAGCAAATTCCTCAGCAGCCTGCACAGAACTGGCCAAGAGAATCACTGAGTGAGTGTATTAAATTTTTTAGCATTGTGTTCTCTCATTCTTCTTAATGACTTTTAGTCCTTGGCAATCACTATAAGACAATGTAAATTCTGTTATAGTAATTGCCAAGGAAAGTAGGTTTTCCACTTTTTTCAGTATAGTTCAAGAATGTGTATTTTTCAAAACTAAAGAATCTCATTTAAAGAAGTAAAGTCTTGTAAGAATTATTAAATTGCAGCTGCTTTTGACATATTTTAGATTGGACTTTAATAGACAGTAAGCATTCATGAATGCTTACTGTTTATTAAAGTCCAATCTAAAATATGTCAAATACCAGTTGTAAGATATGTATGTGCACATTTTAGTTCCATTCATAAAGCTGAGAAACAAAACCCTTTATGTTAATCAATATAGTACTTTATATTCTTGATGGGCAATTTAAATATATTGTTTAACTGCCTTTTTCCTTTGTATAATTTACTACATTTAGGTTGTACTGTTGATAATTGTTCGGCCTCTGCACAGCCCACCTAATAGTTCAATGGCCTACTTGAGCTGCCGTCTCTTGAGAGCATGCTTTCTGGTGCAACTTTGGAATATAAAATTGCATGGGAAAAACCTATGATATACAACTTGTTATTTTTTAATATTGACATTTACATTCTGTATTTACAGTTGTGCCATATATTTGGAGCCTTATTTTCTTACATGCAAGTTTAAAATATTGCATGTCTATTATTATTGCTTTTTGAGATTGGAAATAAGTAGATACAGGGATTGATTTTTGTATATTGTCTCAAGATTTTTTTCTCTCATACACTATCAAAATTTGTTAAAACAGCATTGAATAGATATCTAATAGATAATAATGCTGGAAAACCCTTTCTTCATATCTAATATCTTACTAGCTTTTACTCATTCTGAATTTTTCTGTTCAGTTTTTCTTTATATCTACAGTTCTGGACTATGTCCCATAGCTGTTTTTTATGACCCGGTTGTCAGTTTCATCCAGTGGGGCTTGCTTCTTTAATTTCTTCCTTGTAGAGAAGGAAGTTAATATGTCAGTTCTTGTTCTACCACCTCATTTGTTCTGATAACTCTTCATTGTCTCATTTGAGATGATCTGAACTCTATAAAAATAACCCTTTTAATATTTTAAGGAACTCAGTGCTCTTCTACAGTGTTTCCCCGAAAATAAGTCCCTGACTTATATTTTTTTGAACCTTGAAATAAGCGCTTGGCTTTATTGCCATGCGCTCCAAAGTCCGATTGGGCTTATTATCTATCAGAGGATGTTTTATTTTGGGGGAAGTCTGTGTAGACTTTATACACAGTCTACCATATTGAGTGGGTTTGGGTTGGTTAGCTTCATAAATTAGCAGCCCAAGATTGATTAGTGAGATTGTCAGAGGAGGCAATGTTGTTGCCATCAAATAGTGTGGAAACCTGCTAGCATTAGCTGATCTTCAGTCAGTTTTCTAAACAGCTGGATAGGCAACTTCACCAAAAGCTGTATTAGCATGCCCTTGAAAGATTATTCATTTCATGAAAAATATCAGACCTACTTCATCCCAAAATCTCTTTATATGTATAACTGAAACCAAAGATACGTTCATTTTGACGTAATATTGTTAACCCTTGAAATATTCTCAATATGATAAAATCAGAATAAAATTAATATTTCAGTATTAGTAATAGTAAGAACAGGGAAGGGAACACTGAAAAAGGCACTGAAAATTATAAGGCTTGCTCAGAATTTCATTTCGAAACATCATATTTGTAAGTGCAGAGCGTTGTAAATAAATAAATCACATTTTCTTAACTCCTTCCAAAGTAATGCGTGTTGGCCTTTGGGGGTTTTAACTTGCAGATATAATATAATTAGAAATGAATGTAGTGTTAAAATAGGACTCTGGTACAAAATCAGTTTCTTTAGGTAGCTCATAATTACATAGTTGCTCTTCTTTTTTATTTTTAGAAAGCTGTAGATTGTTTCATCAATACAGGGTTCAAACAACATCCAGAAGCCAAATTTTAAAAGTCATTAAGGAAGATTGCAAGATGACCATTGAAAATGATATTCATGCTTTACTCTGTACAGCTTTGTTATGATTTGTGATTTATTATGATTTGTGTTTATTTTAAATAACTAAATTTAACTTGATTGTAAATATAAAGTTAATGTTGGGCTAGGTGGCAAAAGGAATATAATTGTATTACACAGCAGCAAACCAGATTGGTGGCTAGGAATAATAATGGTTCTATGTTATCTCAAGTATCAGAGATAATACCAGCCCCAATACTAGTTGTCTAGAAACACAAATTCTGTGTTGTGTTGTGTTTATGGACTCCCTTAAGAATCTGGTTGCCATTGTTGGAACAGTATGCTGGAAAAGAGATGCCTTGATTTGATTCAGCTTTGTACTCCTAATGTTCATAGAGTATAATTAAAGTTTAATTTTTGTAGATAAGTGACCTTTACTGTTCTAATAATTGCACAATGAACAGTTTCATTTTAAAGCTATTGTGCAGAATCTAAATCTTGAAAATACTTCTCTTTTAGGCGTCTTGGTGCTGAACTTGGAAAATCTGTGGTATACCAAGAAACCAATGGAGGTATGTCAGCAGAATAAAAAATATGTGAGATACAAGCTTAGAAACAATCAGATAAACAATTTAAAACGCCACAGCATATGCAAGCTGATCATTCTTTGTTACATTTAGAAACTCACAAAAAGAAAAACTACTTGACCAGACCAATCTAGTCTACGTGAATAATAGTAATACATTAAAACAATAAAGGTTAAAAGTTAAAGATGGCAAGCATGATGAAGCTCATACTCCCTTGCCAAAGGCCTGCATGAAAAACAAGGTCTTCATGGCTCTTCTGAATAATGGCAGAATGGGTGCCATCCAAATCTCAGGGGAAATCTAGTTCCCGACGACAAGCGCTGCTATAGAAAAGGCATGCTTCTAGGGTCCCAATAGATGGCGTTGAATCAGAGAAACCTGGAGTATGCCTATCCCATAGGATTGAATCGAATGGCAGATGTTATCAGAGACAGGCAATCCCTCAAGTAATCATGTCCTGTGCCATGTAGGGCTTTATAGGTAACAACCAGCACCTTGAATCACATCTGGAAGCAAACCAGAAATCAATGCAGCCCACAGGGCAGAGGTGTTATGTGGGCTTACAGAGGCATTCCCATCACTGCTCACACTGCCACATTCTGGACCAGTTGAACTTTTCAGGTGCAATTCAAGGCCAGCCCCATGTTCAGCACAATGGACTAGTCAAGCCACTAGGTCATGAGTGACAGGAGCTCCACTCTAGGAAAATGGCAGAACGTGTGTACCAGATAGAATTGACATTTATTCCTGGCCGCAGCTGGCACCTGCTCTTCAAGCAAGAACTGCAAATCCAAGAAGGCTCCCAGACTGCAGGCCATCCTTAAAGGGCTACTCCATCCAAGATCAGGGATGGAATATCCCCAGATCTGGGGGGTCCAAAGACCCATAGATAGAATAGATGTAAGCAAAACATACAAAAAACAATAAACAAGTTTGAAACCCAAAGATAGTTTCTGTTCATGATCCTATTTATTCTTTGCTGATTTTAAAATGTCCAATGAGATTCAGGTAGTCCTTGACCTACAATCACAGTTGGGCCCAAAATTTATATTACTAAGTGAGACATTTGTTAAGTGAGTTTTGTCCCGTTTTATGACGTTTCTTGCCACGATTGTTAAGTGAATCACTGCAGTTGTTAGGTTAGTAACCTAGTTGTTAAGTGAATCTGGCTTCCCTATTGACTTTTCTTGTGAGAAGGTTGCAAAAGGTGATCACATGACCCCGGGACATAGCAACCATCATAAATATAAACTAGTTGCCAAGCATCTGAATTTTGATCACATGATCATGGGGGTGCTGCAATAGTCATAAGTGTGAAAAATGATCATAAGTCACTTTTTTCCATGCTGTTGTAACTTTGAACGGTCACTAAATGAACTGTGGTAAGTCAAAGGACTACCTGTAGTCCTTTTTTGATTACCTTGTTGCTTCCACAACATTTTGAAACATTTCTATATTTCTGTCTATGACTAGGTAACTATTGTACTAGATTCATTAGGCTGTGTTTATTCTTACAAAATGTACTATGTGTTTTTCCAAGGATTCAAAGTTGTGGTTTTTTTATCCATGCAACAATCTTGTGAGATAAGTAGACCTGAGAGTTAATGGATTTCATAACTGAGTGCAGATAGGAATCGGTCTCTACAGTCATGGACTGGAATATGATTTTTCCTACATCTGAGTTACTCTACAGGTAGTCCTCACTTAACAACCACAATTGGGACTGGCAACTCTATCATTGAGCAACATCATTTAAACGAAACATCATTTGATGATAATGAACCTACAGCCTCGCTTTTACTGTGGTTGTTAAGCCAATAACCCACAGTCATTAAGCAAGACATCAAGTGATTGTGACTTGTGATTTTATTGCCAGCTTCTGCATTTTGGAAATTAGCTGTGTAGCATGCACATGATGGTGCACAGTGGTGATCATGTGACTGCAGGGACACTGAAAAGGTCATAAATGTGAGGAACAGTCATAATAATTTTTTTTCCAGCAAAGACATAACTTTCAACAATTGCTAAACAGAGCAAGGTCTTCCTGTATCTACTATCAATATTTCAGATTCGAGCTAGCTGCATCAGAATTTTTGAATGGAAGGTGTCTTGACATTGGGGCTGTGCAGAGCTCTGGATTTGAAGAGCAAAATATGATTTGGAATGTGCACCAAGCACCCATCTTTACAGCTGCATGTTTTCTTGGTCTTGTGCTCAGCTGCAGAAGCATGACAACTATATGATGATGTTACTGTTGCTTATAAAAGTTGATAAATTGGGGAAAGATCTATATAGGGATTAAAAAATAATGAAAACTTTTCATCACTGCACCTGGAGGCAATGACATATACATAGTCTAACTAATGTGTGCAGGTTTGCTTTGAGAAGCTGCTTGATAAATTATATATTTCTCTCCCTGCCATAATAGGAAGTCTTGTCAGAAGAATTATGAATGTGATAAATCTTCTGTTCAAAAGCCCTTTAAATGAGGATTTATTTATTACGATTATTTAAAAGTGCATTAGAACCTCTAGGAGCTCAAAATGATACACTCAGCATTCTATTCTTCCATTCCTTTTCTCTGCAACAGCCATTTGAGGTAGACAGAGTCTCATCCATTGCTAAGAGTGGACTTGAATCTGGCTTTCCCTAATTTTAGTTCTACCCTTTAACTGTACACTGTTGGTTTTCAGAAGGGGAATCTATAGTACAACTTTCCAAACATCTAGAAATAGGTGGAGGGTAGCTAGAGCTAAGGATAGACAGACAGAAATGGCTTGGCAAAGAGAACAGAATTTATTCACATCAGCAAATATTTGTGGGGTAAAATCTTTTGTCCTTAAATTTAATATAACAGATTTCTTTTAAGATTCAAACGCCATTCATTTCTGTAGGATATGTTTTATTTTCATTAGAATAGGATAGATTTGTAATGGATTCTTTTTTAACCCCATCCAACTGGTGTATTTCAATGCTGCTATTAGTAGTTTAAGGATACTGTTAGACAGTCTTGCAAAGTTTGTTTAACTATCTGTGTTTCTTTGCAGAAACAAGAGTTGAAATAAAAGAGTCAGTCCGAGGACAAGATGTATTCATTATTCAGACAATTCCCAGGTGAGAGTTTTATACATTGTCCTTGAATAGTGAAAGTTAAAATGCATTTTCTTGGATAAATGAACTGTCCTGTTGAGTTTACTAGTTCTGTATGAAATTTTCTAACAAATTAACACATGCAAATACTCTTCTCCCAACCCCACTACAGTTTTTCCTTGCTGCTAATGATTACTGCAATGTTAATCATTGTGCTAATTAAATTCATTATCATTGTGGACTAAGACAGCCTGGCCTTGAGAGATGTCAATGTCACTTTTAAAAAACATAAGTAACTTTAAAAGAAATTAAAACCAGTTGGTTGAGGGAACAGAGAGGACAGGTCCAGGAGCACATTGGTGTCTATTAGTACTAACTGGTCTACCTCTGTTCTGGGATGTCTTCTTAGTTCAAATGTACTATGTACAAGTTATGGGTATAGTTTAATTAATTGTATACAAAATGTTATGTCCTAGACATAGTCTTAAATCTTGCCTGGATATGCATTGCAAAAGTTTGTTAATGATTTACAAACTATTTTTCCCAGCTATTGCGATTTGTAATCTGTGCCTTAATTTTATGTATGGACTATTCAGCAAACTATGATGTAGTGTAAAACATAGCCTACAATTGATTTTGTCTTGACAAAATATCCGATATTGTAGGATTATGGACACAGAGATAACTGATCTGTATTTTCTACCTTTTCAGAGATGTGAACACTGCAGTAATGGAACTGTTGATTATGGTTTATGCACTGAAAACATCCTGTGCCAAAACCATCACAGGTGTAATTCCCTACTTCCCTTATAGCAAACAAAGCAAAATGAGGAAGAGAGGCTCAATAGTCTGTAAACTCCTGGCTTCCATGTTGGCTAAAGCAGGTAAATGGGCTGATTAGAGGCAACATTGGTTTTAGTTCTCGCAGTTCATCTAAGCGATGTTTGAACTGTCACCAAAGATGGCGACAAGAATAACTGATTTTGTAGAGTTTGCCTTCTGCTATAAGAATAGCTTTCTGCAGAAAAGCTATCAGAACAATTATTAAAAAGAAAACATGTTTAGAATCACTCATACTGATATTTGAAAGAGACTCCATAGTAATGAACTCACTAGTAAATGACGATTAGAAGTTTCCATCACAGATTCCAAGATTCTGTGCTTTACCCCTAATGTGTGTGTGCATGTCCACGTGCATGTGTGCTTAACAAATGACAAATCTTCGTGTTAAAAATATCTGTGATTTTTCCTTCCTTGTTTATGCTCTGCTGTATTATTTCCTATATTTGTGTGTAAGAAAGAAAGGGACACAAAATGCAAACGATTCAGCTGTTCCTTTTTTAATGAATAATATAAAAGGCTATGGGTGGTCATTCTGTTAGTATATCATAAGAAAAATATCCTACAAATAGAGGTAGTTCTCCATTTACAACAGCTCATTTAGTGACCATTTCAAGTTACAACAGCACTGAAAAAAGTGACTTATGACCGTTTTTCACACAATCATTGTGCATTCCACGATCACATGATCAAAATTTAGACACTTGACTACTGACTCATTTTCCTGATGGTTGCAGTATCCTGGGGTCATGTGATCACCTTTTGTAACCTCCTGATAAGAAAAGTCAAAAGGGAGTCTACATTCGTTTAACAACCTTGTTACTAACTTAACACTTCAATGATTCACTTAACATCTTGGAAAAAATGTCATAAAGTGGGGCAAAGTTTACTTAACAAATATAAACTTAGCAATATAAACTTTGGGCTCAATTGTGGTTGTAAGTTGAGGACTACCTGTAACCGCAAATAATTGGAGCTAGTTCATTTCTTAATGACTTCACCAATGTTAATCAGCTTCTTTGGTGCTAAAATCATTATACCACTTTCTTTTAATCTGAAAAAGTTTTGATTAAATATCCTTTGTTTGCTTCTTAGAGTATGAATCTTTCCTGAAACACTGAAGAATGTGTATTCAGGTTACAACAGACATCAGGAATGCACATTATAATTACAGAATCTTTCTTTAATAACTAAACGTGATTTTAAACATTAAAATGAGATTTCCTGCCTTGTGATTTAAGTCCATTCTGATAGCAAGCTGTTAATTCCAGCTTAAATAATTAGCTATCCCTCTGTAATTATTGGAAGTTGTATATATAATGTTTTATATTTGTTTGGTTTTTAGGTTTAGGCCACATCATCACTATGGATCTTCATCAAAAAGAAATACAGGGTTTTTTTAGCTTTCCTGTTGACAACTTGAGAGCATCGCCTTTCTTGCTTCAGTATATACAGGAAGAGGTATAAAGTGATTTTGATCTCTTAATAGTCATAACCTTTGTTCTATTAGAAGATAATGTTTTTGTATCTATATTATCTCATACCTAACTGAAGCAGTACAGATAATGAAAAAACAACTTTTGGAATACTGAGTATTGTTACACCTGCCCCCATATTTAGATTATGATCATTCATACATGCAGCCTATCAAGACATGCAGATTTTGCAACTACCCGTGTTTTCTACCTGGGTTTTCCAGAGAGTTGTGACTAGAGGTTATGACACACACAACTCCATTGAACAGCCAGGAAATAATTAGGAACACACAGAAATCATTTTCAACCAAACAATGAAGCATGTCAAGTTCTGGTGGAATAAATGGAGACCTAATGATTAAACCTGCAGTTGCTCTCTCACATGCATTCATCCCCGTTACCAACATCCTTCTCAACTAGGCTGCCAGGCACTAGCTAGATAGACTGAAACTGCTATGACTGAGTCCAAGATGATTCAAAGAGTGGGCAGGCTTCAGAAACCCTTTTATTCCACAAAGCTCTTGCTTTGTTGATTTAAAACAAAGTATGGTAACTCTCAATGGGATGGGGTCAGTGGTGGGATTCAGCCAGTTCACACCTATTCGGGAGAACCGGTTGTTAATTTTCTAAGCAGTTCGGAGAACTGGTTGTTGGAAGAAATATTTTTCCCCACACGGTCATATGACCACCAAGCCACGCCTACCCAGCTGGTCATTAGGGCAGAGAACCGGTTGTTAAATTATTTGAATCCCAACACCGGATGGGGGAAACTGTATGTTGAATCCCCAATCTCCCTTGTCTGTCTGCTGATTATGTATGTATATATGTATGTATAGACTAAGCAGTATCATTTCTTCTCTGATCCTTAATAATTTGGTTTGTTCTTAACTACTCGTGAAGAGATCTTTTTGACAAGATTCCTGGTTCCTGTCCTCTTCGTGTACATACCTGCTTCATATTAACATGATGGCATCTTCATCCTGGCCTCACATTCTCACACAATCTAGCCTCATGTTCTCATATTATAATGGGTAATCCCTCACACAGTTAAATAAAAAGGAAGTGTAATTATTTTATAGTAATGGATTCAGCACTTATTTAAAAGTTACCACGTATGGTAGTCCTTATATGATTTTTCCCCAGTCACATAATAATAAATAATTACAATTACTTTCAGAACCAAACTGCTTTAAAATCAAAACCTTTTCTCCTTTTTTTTTTTTAGATTCCTGATTATAGGAATGCAGTTATAGTAGCAAAGAGTCCTGATGCTGCTAAGAGGTATTTATTTAGATATGAATACGGATAGTCCTTAACTTATGAGTGCAATGGAGCCCAGAATTATGATTGCAAGTCATGATGGTAATTAAGCAAGTCACCATGTAGCCATGCCCAATTTTATGACCTGTTTATCAAATGTGTTGGTTGATAAATGAATCCATATTATCCAATGAGCATTTTTGCTGAAACTGGAAGTAAACACCAGAAACTAACGAAAATTGCGGTCATGTGACCGTGGGACCCTGCAAACAGTCATCAATGTGAGTCTGTTGCAAAGCACCCCAAATGCGATCTCATGTTCACAGGGACATGTGCAGCCATTGGAACTCCGGAACTAGGTTGTGGGGATCTGTCGTAACTTCAAATGGTCGCTAAGTGACAAATTGTTTAGCAAAGACTACCTATATTACAAAATTCCTATCTGCAAAATTCCACCTAGTGGGATTGTACAGAGATCAAAATTCAATGACCAAATGTGGTTCAGAACATTTTGTGCAATCTCTGGAAAATATGCTAGTACAGAATTCCTGAGAATCACCATGTGCTTATCCACTCACATTGTCAAATTATATATTTCTCTTTAGATCTGGGTTTATGCACAACCATAGAAATTGGATCTTATATGCCAATAACTATTGATGACTTCCAACTTTTAGGGGATCATTCTCCAAATAATGCCCCTCAAAATGGATCTCTAATAAGTGGAATTAAATGGATATATGCACTGAACCACTTTAGGGTAGAAATAAGATCACCAAATTAAAAGCTTAGATTATCTTTTATGCATAGGTCAGTAGGCTAAATAATAGCTTTTTTCCCCCTGGAAGCCCAATAAGATATTTTTCACAAATGAAAACAGAGCTTTTTCGTGCATCCATGAATTCTTAAAAATAATATATACTTATTAGAAAAAAAAATATGCTTATTGGGCGAAAAAATCAAAGGGCCAAAAGCATCTGTACTATTTTGCTGAAAGGAAGCATAATTTTACTTTTCATCAGTAATTGATGAAAAAGCGTGCACGACTCCTTTCTTCACCTTGTTTGAAAAATGGGTAAGTGAATATATCTTTAGAACTTCTCAGAGAAAAAGTCTTGCCTTGACTAATACTTGGTTCCTACTTACGCAGGGCCCAATCTTATGCTGAGCGACTGCGGTTAGGCCTGGCAGTTATCCATGGAGAGGCTCAGTGCACAGAGCAAGACATGGATGATGGGCGGCACTCTCCTCCAACAGTAAAAAATACTACGTTGTGCACTGGCCTGGAGCTACCCTGTATGTTGTTACATTTTTCTATATTTGTACACAGTAGCTTGTCAAACTAAACTTGTCCACTCACATTGTCAAATTATATTTTTCTCTCTACATCAAGGGACAATCTGGAATCTGTTATATTTGGCTAAACCGTCAAGTTGTCAAGTGTAGAATTTATCTGTATTTATTCTGCATTTCTTCATGTTGAAAGTGGGGGCTTATATGATTAAACATATCTAAGTGTAGAAATAACATATTGAGAAGTAGGATTCTAATAACATTTATTGCTTCCTTTTGGGTTATGCTTGGAAGAATGTCTACAGTGGAATCCTTTATAAAATCAGCAAGCATGTAAAAGTAAAACATAATATTTCTAAACATTGGGTAGGTTTGCACTTTTAAGTAGTATCCCATTTTTTACAGTACATATTGCAATAGGTAAAGAAATGTGTGTAATTACTACTGCTAGCATTATGATTTGGATTGCACTATAATCAGCTGAAAGTTAATAGCAAATTATTTGCTTCTATTGGTGTTGGAAGTTTATGAATGAAGCAGCATTTGCCAGTAAAATATTAGTAAATTTCTCTTTAGCAAATTATTGTTTTTAAGTAGTAGGTAGCCATCCGTTTATTGGAAACAGAAATGCTAATTTTGAGGAAGCTAATTTCCATTTGGGTTTGTTTGTAATTAAAATTTTTATTGAAGGTTATCACCACAAATGGGCATGGTGGAACTCACGTCCAAGTATCCACTGACACAGAATTAATCTGCCTGCACAACTGCCTCCTACAGTAATAATCTATATATATAAAAGCAAAAACCACTCATGCCGTAATCATGAAATCTCCAGAACCGTAAAGTCTACAAACTTGAAATTTGCCACTTATGTTCCTGTTGGCTTCTAGGTGCTCACTAAGAAAGGATTCTTCAAAATGACCATCAGAGCATTAGTATTTCCTATATTATTATAACACACTCTGATGCTAATTAGTTAGACGTTCTACTCCCACTCCCAACTTGAAAATAACTGGAGAGAACGGGATAGCATAGGACAGGCTTCTGTGGGACAAGGCTGAGGGAGAGAAGGGGATAGGAGAGGAGAGGATTCTGTGGGGCAAGGCTGGGGAAGAGAAGGGGATAGGATAGGGGAGGCTTCTGTGGGACAAGGCTGAGGGAGAGAAGGGGATAGGAGAGGAGAGGATTCTGTGGGGCAAGGCTGAGGGAAAGAAGGGGAGAGGAGAGGCTAATCGTAACTACTCATTAATTTTCAAGCTGCAAGTGTCCATTTATCAAGCCCGATCACATATTTTTGTAGCGGAGCACGGGTATTCAGCTAGCGTTGCATGAAATCACATTTGTAATGGTACAATATCAGCTACTTACTATATGTCTGTATTATTTTGTCTGATTTTTTAACATTTAGTAGTGATCCCAAGTCTGGTTGATTCCAACTGTTTCATTTCAGCCTTTGGTTGTACTTTTTTTAAATGTCAGACAGGCCCACTAATGCTAAGGGCATTTGGGTTTAAAATGGAAATATATTTATCTCATGTAGGGAGCTTGCAATATATTCTCTACATATGTATCTATATTAATTCACATATACAGTAATTGGTTCTATATTGGTTACAATCCAATTAAAGAGAAATCTTTAATTACTTCCTTATTGGTCATAATCCAATTGTAACCAATAAGGAAATAATTAAAGATACATCTTTAGTGATGCAATATGAACAGTACAGTAAAACACTATGCTATGCATTAATTTACAAAGCAAGAACATATATACCTTCTGTACAATAAATCTATGATTCTGGGTTTGTTTCCCTCCTATAGTGATGATGGCCAAAGAGAAACCACCCATAACAGTAGTTGGAGATGTTGGAGGTAGAATTGCCATAATTGTGGTAAGGAATGAAAAAGGCCAGAGAACGAATGTGAACATCTTCAGTTTGAACTCTGGTTAATTATTTATACCTGAATATAGCTTGGATTTTAGTTCTGGGCTCAAAGCCAATATTGATTATGCTGACACTTTTAAGCAGTCACGCAATATCCCTTTCCATTTTTGCTGTGCTTAATTAAAGACAGATGTTCTACATCATCCACACGATCCTGTTTGTAATAGGACATAGTATTGGTTTCTGAAATCTGTTATGTTTTGATAAATGTGCTAACAAAACACAATTCTGAAGGGTTATCAGTATACAGTTTTCCTATTCTGAGGGAATGACTGACCTTATGTCTTACTAAGATTATATAATATTATATATTACTGTAGCCAGTTTCAGCAGGATAGCTTTTAATATCTTTTTTAATTATACGAACTTGGTTCGTTGTTTCATTATGTTACTAAATTCAGTGGTATTGTAGCTAAATCTGGCTTCCTGACACTAGGTATGTCAGTTGACAGAACCTGTGTAAAAATTTCTCACAATATGAAGGCACGATGAAACGTGACCTTTTCCGAAGATATTCCAGATATTCCAGGTTGTCTCTAGAACATAGTGTATTTCTAAATCAGGGCAGCTATTTTGTAAATCTAACCTTGGGAGAGAAGTAGCTAACAATGCAGTTAAATTTAAATTTTAGAACATTATCTTTTTTAAAAAAATTCTTTCAAAAAAATTTGGGGAAAAGTTATTACATCTTAAGATGCAATCTATATTGTGCTGATAGAAAATACTTGTTAAAATGTTTGTGGATGAAAAAAATGATGGATTAACATTAGGCAAATGCTTTTAGTTCTTCAGATCTTTTTGAATTTACATTAGTGCTAAAGCATTTGAGGCAAGAGCATAGCTCCTTTTATCCTTTTTTTACAGAATTTAACTGGGATATGCTTTTCTTCTCAGGATGACATAATTGATGATGTTGAAAGTTTTGTGGCAGCTGCCGAAATCCTGAAAGAGCGTGGTGCTTACAAGATCTTTATCATGGCCACTCATGGTCTCTTGTCTGCTGATGCCCCACGTCTAATTGAAGAGTCCTCAATTGATGAGGCAAGTTTCTGTATGCAATGGATTAATAATTTGAATGTCTTTTTTTCCAAAACAAAGAACAAAAAGCAGAACTAGAACCAAAAAACTTTCCCTAAAATAAAAGAACATATTTTTATGGGGGGGGGATCTAATTGACTATGTGCATGAATATATATATATATATATATATATATATATATATATATATATAT
>WNWU01000040.1:5668819-5696419 GCA_012654045.1 Ptyas mucosa | reverse complement strand
ATATATATATATATATATATATATATATATATATATATATATATCACACAGTAAGTCCATGCAAAGCATTTGAAAGAGATAAAGCCTTTTCATGCAACTACTTCAAGTTCAGTTCAATTGTTTCCAATTGTCTCTGCCTGTAGGTGTTTGTATCCCTAGCTACTTTACTTTGCTGGCAGTTTTAGGGAAAGTGTTGTTTGCAGTTTTGTTTTGAGCCCCTTATCTAAAGAGTTCTGGTTTTGAAATATCCCATAGTTATTAGCAATTGGCAGATATAAATGCATAGAGGATACTGCTACTGTGTGTATACAGAGCCCAAAGAGAAATTCTAGCAGTTTCTACTTGCATTCACCTCATTCTGCCCTTTTTATAGTAAATAACCTGTAGCAGAGAGCAGGCTTTCTTGTGTTAAAAGGATAAGTTAAAATTGGAAACTAAGTGTCATTAGTCTGTCATTTCAGAAAAAGTAATAGTTGAAAACAAAATGTTCAGACAGGAGACCTCCTAAGATTTATTTTTTCTTTTAAAAGATGTGTCTTTTTTGTGCCTTAAGGTCCCTGCTTTTCTCCTTTTCAGCACAGTTTGTTCTCCGTATAGCCATAATTCAGTGCTGAATGTTTCTAGACTATGGAAACAAAGGGCTCTGTTTTGATGCCTTCCTGTCCAAATAATCTGTCCTTTCAGATCTGTGTATAATTTTCCTCACCTAAAGAAAAGCTGTGACTCCCAGTTGTTTTTCTGAATTAATGGTGTGGAGGGAGAGGAAGCATTTGCCAGTGGCAGCAGTCAGATACATTTCTTCAAGTAGGAAACATAACAGAGCAGTACAGAGGCTGTATAGTGCTGCATTGTGTCTACCAACTTTAAGATTACCTACACACAAAGCTACATGTCAGATGTTGTAGACATTTATAGAGTTGACAGAGAATGTTAGCCCTGTAAAAATAAAAGAGTGCCATACCGCTATACTAAGGTGCCATCAGTCAAGCAGAGGGGCATATAATTACCACTCTTGGGTCAGAGAAATTTGTTCCCTTTTCAAGGAAATACATACTGAAGGGATTTTTTAAAGTCATTCCATAAATCGCGTCATATATAAACATGCACTAAATCCTTCCTGATCTATTTTAGTCTTATTTCAGTGCATGGTGATTTCAGGACTATCCTGTCTAGGGAGGATGTCATATCAAATTCTTGAGTTGTAAACTCTGTACAGGTAGTCCTCAATTTACAATCACAATTGAGCCCAAAATTTCTGTTGTTCAGTGAGTTTTACCCCATTTTACGACTTTCCCTTGCCACATTTGTTAAGTGAATCACTGCAGCTGTTAAATTAGTAACACAGTTGTTAAGAGAATTGACTTTGCTTGTCGGAAGGTTACAAAAGGTGATCACATGACCTCAAGACACTACAACCATCATAAATATGAGTCAGTTGGCAAGTATCCAAATTAAATCACATGACCTTGAGGATGCTCATAAGTGTGAAAATGGTCATAACTCACTTTTTATTGATGTTGAACTTTGAACAGTCACTAAGTGAACTGTTATAAGTTGAGGACTATCTGTATTGTACCTTTTACTTCTGTTTGCACCAGTGACAACTGGTGATATAACTGATAGATTTGCTTTCTCTTATTATATCCAAAACAAATTCATTTTTAATTTTCTATGTCTTACAGTAATTCTGTTAACTGCATTTCAAACCGTGCCAAGGGACATCGCAAATACTTTAATCTCAAATCTAGCTATAATTCCTTTTTATCTGATGAAATCTTACATACATAAATAATCTGTCCCCCAATAATAATTCCAAAGAGCTGCTAGCTTGATTTTTTTCTTAGATAATTTTTTCATGGATGGATTCTAAATAGATATTCCAACCATGTTTTCTGATGCCGTTTTCTTTTACTATACTTTGATAGGTTGTGGTCACCAATACAGTTCCTCATGAAATACAAAAACTGCAGTGTCCCAAGATAAAGACTGTGGATATCAGCTTGATCCTTTCTGAAGCTATCCGTCGCATCCACAATGGGGAGTCTATGGCTTACCTCTTCCGCAATATTACCATGGATGATTAAATTTATTTTTTCTCATTCTGCCATCAGTTTCCTTAAAGAGAAGGGAAAACAGTATGTATATGAGCAAGAGTGCCATAAAGTTGATAGTATGTTTTTAAAAATATAACAGGGCTGAGTATTTTGAGCTGAGGTTCACAAATCCTGCATAGAGACTGGATCAGGGTGCAGATAGGCATTGGAATATATTGCTAAACTATTTGAATGATGCTAGTTGTGGCTTTTTGCTCTTGTTATATCTTGTGTATCATGAGAGGCAATTGGGGAATGACTTTAAAGGTGCACTGAGACTTGCTCTACATGCATATCCTCACATCAGACAAAAATATTTTTTCCTTGCCATCTTTGGAACAATTTTTAACATTGTGGTAGCCGCAAGTTTTTCTTTTGTGAAACGGTTTCCAATGATTCATTTCCATCAACAATAACATAGTATGATGCTATCTGGTTCCAAAGTTGAGGTAAAAAGTTGAATGTGCTACCTCTTTTTTGTTACAGAGAATATGTTGTAATCCTGACTAGCTGCCTAAAAGAGAAGCATAGCAATTCTATATATAATGGTTACTACAGTGTGTGCTAAAATATATAGTTCAATGGGATTTGTACTCTGTGTTTGTGCGTGGCACAAGATGGGATATTTTAGTTAGAAGATATGGAGAACTCAGTGCAACCCTATCTTGTGCCATACACATCTTTATTCACTGATATAGAATGGTTAACCTAGTGAAATGAACTCTGATTTTTAGAGCACTAAGTTAGCAATCACACACTACAGTATTTTAACACTAAGGCCTTTGCTGGGATGATTGAGCCTCTTTTCCAATGCAGTGATTCTTGAGCATTTTATTAGACATTAGCTTTTGGCTTGGAAATGAAGCTATCTACTTCCACACAGTTTCCTTTTTTCCCTCTGGTATGTGTTCCTAGGACACCAAAATTTCATCTCTTGAATTTCCTCCACTCCAGAGGTCTCGTCTCTGCTTGGAATTTGCTTGATTAATTCCTGCATATCTTCAGAGCTTCAGAATAGAAAATTAGATCTTAATGTCATATCTATTGCAAGTTGTTTGAATTAAAACTGAATTGCATATATGGTAGCAAAAGGGAAGCATGTTTTCCCTTTTCTACAGAACAGATCTTGAATTTTCTAAAATATAAGAGCATTAACGTCCTTCAAAAAAGTTCATGAAGCCAGCCATTCTTAATGCTATTTTATTTCAACTTGTATTTTGTCTGAAAAAGTCTAAATCATACTTAACCTGCATAGGCCAACAACCCAAACCTGCTGTTGCGGTAGAATAGGTGCAAAAGATAGGAAGGTAAGAGGTGGATTTGAGAAAAATGCTACCCACAATGCAGATAAGCCTAAACCAGACCAAATTTTACTCAGCTTCCTTAATCTATAGTTTTTTTGGATTGGTTTGTTTTGCTTCTTGTGGGATTTATTGATTCCTATATCTGCTCCAATATCCTGTATCCTTTCACAGTTAAATTGGAGACATTGTATTAGAACTGTGGCCCCGTCTCCCCCTTCCCCCTGTGTCATTATTTTGCATTTCCTAGTATTCCTTATCTTGCTGCTCTTCTAACCATTCCAATTCATTTTGGCCTCTTCAACTTGAACAGTTCTTTCTCTTTTTAAATTTGCTATTATCTGTCTTTTCAGTTGAGCAAATTTTCCTTTTGGCAACTTTGATCATTACAAGAAATGCCTAAAATAGGGTATCTGGATCTTGCATGTAATGATTAAAATAGTGGGAAGACTTGCTTTCAAGAAATTATTGATGCATTTTTGTATCTTTTCTCAGTAATATTGTTATTACCTCAAACCTCTAAAAGTATCCATGCAACCATCATTTTGCTCATAGTCCATTTGCTCATAGCTCATTTGCTCAAACAGCTCTTCATACCCCAACCTCTTAGATAAAACATTTCTCAGTTTGACCATATTGAAATCAAGTGTTCTCTTTTCACATAATTTTTAGAAGTATTTAATACCAGGCAAGGTATAAAACTGTTTGTTATCTCATTAATATTGTTATTAATTATCCCATTATTGTGATTTTCTTATTAACAGTGATAATACTTAATGGTATTATAGCATCTTATATATTATTGTCCAAGTCTTCATGATCATGAAAATATTGTTCATTGCTTTATTGTGTATTGTTCTCATATTCCTGCTTTAAAGGAAGAAAGAGAAAGAAAAAGATTCTTCTTTGCTGTAGCCAACCTAGTCCCAAAACATGGGTAAATATGAATCTTAAGAGCATTTAATTCATTAATTATATCAAAAGCACAGTCATAGCAATGGTGAATAGTTATAAGAGAATGCTGAAAGTACAGAAATATTATCCCCCCTTCACAAGCAATATATGTTGGCACAACTAATTAAGTGCCTTAACTGTGGGGTGGTGATTCTAATTCATGTCAGTGATTGCCAAAAGAGATCTGACATGGTCGTCTAGACAGATTAACCAAAAACAACTCATGTTCTTTCAGAAGGTTTCGCTGCATGACTTATCAAAAATATAGGCAAGATTACGTAGCATTCTTTCTTCATTTACTATTGAGAAAAGGGATCTATCCTTAATTTCCCTTACATTTTTTCCAGCCATCAAAGCATATTTAAATAACTTCCATTTCATATTCAGGGACAAAGAAGACTGGAAGTCCAGGAAGAGTTTTGGCTGTTCAGCAAACCAATCCATTTGTTTATATATACCAGCTTACAATTTAGCTACCTTTTTACATATCTCTCATGAGTGCAGAGATATGTAAATCTCGACATGGGAACATCTTGTTCTTATTTCAGTCTGGTTAAGAAATCAGAGTATTCTGAGGTAAAAAGCAATATTTTGAGATAGTTTCACAAATCATAAATGATGACTGATTTAGAAAAATCATGTTTAATCCATTGCTATGATTTTCATGGGTTGGCCTTAGGTTCAAAGTTCAAACACTTTTGATTTTAAGTCTTTACTTTTTAAGGGTAAACAGCATTGACTGAACTATAGGTGAAATCCAAAAATGTGATTCCTAAACTCAAGCAATGGAGATTTATGCTGCATATTTATTACCTGTTTTACAATAATCAAATCCATCCACATATAGTCCAATAAAAATGTACACCTATGCAAATACTGCAGCATTAAAACAATATTTGGGATTTTGATCTGCTTTAAGCAAATTGTCAGGGTCATGAAGTTCAGGTCATGGATTCCAGAACAAGAGTGATGACTGATTAGGATTAAAATAGCATAAACAAGTCAGGCATGGCATTTATCTTTTGTGAGATAGTATAAATATGTCCTCATTAAGCACAGAAATCTATTTGCTTTTAAACTGGTGGGAATTTTTTACTGATGGTTTTAAATAAAGATGAAAAAAGAATGCCTCTCCTGTTATACCACCCTGAATTCATGGGAAGATTTTGCCTCTTATTAAGCTACCTTTTGAACCATTTCTTTTGTTAGTTCATGGTTTTTTAAGAAGCTTGATTTTAGATGTTATAATTCTCCCATAGCATTGGAGACCTCAATCTCTTACAGCAACCAAATCTTCTGATAATGTTTTTATCTTTCCTGGTATATCCTTCCTAACATTTTATTATCCTCAAAACTGAGTGCAAGATCCTATTTTAAATGCATACCAGAGCTGCAATGGAAAGGCATGAGATAGAGTTTGGCTTGTAATCTAGCTAGTGGTCTAATAATGACAGTTTTATAAGGCAAGTCCTCCTTGGCTTTTTAATCAGATATTTAAAATACCTTTATTCAAATTCACTGTTAGGTCTTTAGTAGTACAAATATTTCCTCTCCATACTTCTGTCTTGTTTTTGTTCTGCACTTCATATAGGTATAAAGGGAGGGGGAGCATCTTAAATTAAATTAGTAGCTAATTAAACTCCCATAGGTTGAGGTTGTGGGATAAGACGAAGTAAGTTTGTGATTTTGGTTTCTGAAATATTCTGACTCATGGGAAAATTGGTTATGGACAGCACAATGTGAAATAAGAGAGAGCAAAACCATAGGGCTTCTGAAAAATTAAATATTAATCATTTTGAAGAGAAGATCAGCCATTATATTTTAATTAACATTAATTAAAGTGACTGTAATTGGTAACTTTCCAAAACAACAAAAAAAGTAATACTCTTGAATATTATGCCTCATTTCCCCAAGCTACTGAGTTCAGAAAACCCAGTGCTTCAGTAATGCAAGTGCTAAATTGAAGGAAAACATGCAGATACATACGTAAGGGATTCATAGCTAACAAGTGCATGCTAAAGTACAATTTAGATCTAACGCAATGTGAAATGTCCATTGTTGGCTGCCTGTATTCAATTCAAAGCAAAATTTAAAAATAGATCATGTAGAAACGCTCTAAAATGAAAGCTGAAATCATTTTCAATCTAGTACAGTGCCCTCTGTCTTTACAGAAGTAGATGCAATTGAACTAGCCTAAATCTGAAGTTTGAAGAAATACTCTTTTGTCTTCTTTGGGTGCATCATGATAGTTCTAAAAGTAGTTTCATAAATGAAGGGGAGATGTATTCAGAATAATTTTGCAATGCTTAATCACTGTGAAGTGACTTCATATTTTTGAAGCCTGCTGATGATGCAGTGAGTAGTATAAAAAGCTACTGCTATGTCCACATGTTCAGTTATTAGGGATCTGATAGGACTTTTTAGTATATATCAATTATTATTATTGCAGCTTGTTCTTAATTTACATGCTTGCTGCCAGGAGCCTCAAATCTCTTCATTATCTTCTAATAAATATATACAGAAGCACTTTATCTTCTTAGTTTTGGAATGAAAGAACACGCAAGTAGGGAAGCACAGCACCATATAGTATTTTTATGACTTTTTGAGTACATTTGTGTACATTGAGAGGAGGAGCCAAATCCTTATAGCCCACACAGTTTCATGTCCTTAGAATCTCCATTCAAATGGTTAGGCAAATGTCTTGAATATTCTATCCTTTCCAGTGTCTGAGCTAGTGCAGGTACATAATGTTGAACGTGATATTAAATAAGATCCCCTTCTTTAAATGGTCAAATTGATTAATTGATTTATCTGCCACCTTACCAAAAGATCACTAAGGACAACTAGCAGTTTAAAACAGTGACTGGGAAATTCAAAGTAAAAAAACATTTAAAATATGAATATTAAAAGGACCACTAAAGGCCTGGCAAAAAGATGCATTTTTACAGGTTTACTAAGAATATGGAATGGAATGGAACTTAAAGCAATTTCCATGAGCAATGCAGGAGAAAATCTTTTCCCACATGCCTGATAGCAAGATTTTGTGAGCAATAGGGATTATCATCCGAAAGATCTTCTCCAGATCTTACCTCAGGTTTTTAATGGGAGAGGCAATCTATCAGCTGCTTAACTTTAATATACCAATAGTAATTTGCAACTTCTAGTCAGCCAGAGAAAGGGCTGCAGAATCTACCCCAGATATGTCCTTTGGTAGAACTCCAGAGAACATTGGAGCTGGGAAGACTTAAAAGAGGTTTGTAAATTGCTTATTCTACTATGAATGACAAGGTCAAATGTTACTGGTTGTTCCTCATGTATTTAAAAAATCATTTTTACCTTCAGCTGGGATACCTTTTAGAAATCCTTTACCGATTGTACCCAGGTCTTTAAGAAGTCAGTGCAGCCCTGGGTTTTGTGTTTTGTGCCCTTTTCCCTCCCATTGACTGATGCTGTTTACAACCTTACCAAGGCAAGGGTGAAGTATGTGAACAAGAGGAGATTCAGAGTTTATTTTGGTAGATAAGAGTACAATACTTGAGTCTGGTTCTGTGCTCCATTTGATGTGGTGTGCTGCCATCTGCAGGACGCATGGGAATCCTGGTGTTCAGATGCTGTTTTAAGCATAGGATTTCATGGAATCGGATAATTAATGTCTCAAACTGCTTCCAACTCTGTCCTACCCATATTCCCTCATAAGTAGAAGTTCAACCATGATTTCCAAGTACCGGTTCATACAGGGTCAAAATCAGTTGCCTTTGGCTGGCATGGGTCTCAGAAAAATAGGAGGTGAGAGAATATGTCAATGGAAAAACCTATGAAAGGAAAACAAGGAGAATTTATTTTTCCATTGCTCTGATATTCAAAAGCAGATTTCCTTCCAAATGGCTGCCCTCCAGATGCATTGAATGCCACCCTCAGTGTGGCGCAAACCAACAGGTCCTTGATACTTACTCTCACATAGGCCTCACATAGAATCTTCAATTTGGTTCAGAAAAAGAAGTCTTACAGATGTCTACCTTGATCATTTCTGGAAATACACAGAAGTATATATTCCATTCTGATCTTTCTGCTTCTCAGCTCCAAGAGCATCAGAGTGGCTGGACAGTGTCCTTTTAAATACATACCCTGTTTCTTTGACATGCTACATATGGCAAATGGCTTCATCTCCCTTACAGTCAGTCAGGCTAGAAGTGGAGCACTGCTGCTTTGATGAACACTTAGGAGAAGTAGCAAATATGGCAAAGAAATCCTCTTGATCATCAATTATACTCTCTGAATTTAGCAGGGACTTCCTTCTCATTAAGAAACAAATATTTAGCATGAATTTATGTATTTATTACATCAATATGTATAGACACCCATCTTGCAATCATGACCCCAGGCAGCGAACATAGGAGAGAAAAAACTTAAAACTAATGAATAATAGCAAGAGCAGTGACACAATAATAACATAATCACTGTTATTAGAACAGAAGTAGATACTAGCATATGTCTGCCAAGTGGTAAAGTATCTATCCTGTAGTATGAGAGTATGTCTGGCTTCAATGGGAAGTAGAGAAGACAGTGTCCACTCTTCCACATCTTATTATGAAGATATCCAATTATAGGTTAGAAAATCTTCACAAAATCTAATATTTCTTTTCCAGCATCAAGATGCTGACCTTACATGGGTACAATGTATACAATTATAGAACTGTTATATGACCAATAAAGTTCTTCCAAATCGATTCAGTGTTGTGTTTATTATTCAACATACAGTGAATACCATACCTAATTCTTGCAACGTTCTGTTTTTTTCCCCAGGGAAAAATCAGAGTAAAAGCCCAGACTTAATTCTGATTGACCATATGTGGTTGGCTTATTGTCCACACTGATACATTACAGCAGTGATTTTCAAGTATTGTCTGGATACCCTTGGGAATCCCTGGCTTTCAGGGGATCTGTGAAATCAAATATTTTAAAATTTATTTTAATTTCTAATAAAGTAAATTTAAAATAGATGTAACCCACATAAATCAAAGTTCTTTGGGATCCTCAATAATTTTTAAGAATGTAAAGGGATCCCGAGATAAAACATCTCAGATCTACTGCTTTAATGTATCATTCTGCTGGTAAATAAGCCAAAAACATCCAGTCAGTTTGGCAATGTTTTTAACTTATTGACCATTAGACTAGCTGGGGTATGGTTTAAAGTAGCTCCTTGATTTTGTAATATAGTAGCAACTATAAATTAATTTTCAAAAGCAAATTGGAAATGTTTTAAATTTTGATTTTAAAAATAAATTCCAACTTCTAGAATTTGTACTGAATTTAATGAAAACTATGTGAGAGCGTTTAATAGCCACAAATTTCAGATTGGCCTCCAATGATCTGGTGTAAGTGATCCGATACAAAGGCTAATAGAACTCTTATTCCTTATATGATAACTTTTCTCATTGCAGTTTGCTGAATGTTGGTTTCTGAAGTTTTCTTCAGAAGCAGTTGTATACACAGCTGCTTAAAATAGAAGAACTATCCATCTTTCCTTCTGCTTTTGGTTCTCAAAATATCTGAATAAAAAGAATGATGGTTCATATACAGAACAGTGGAAAATTTCATGTAGCTTCCTTTAGCTAGTTTCACAAAACACATTAAATCACAAACCATTGTTTAACCATTGTAAAATGAGGGACATAGTTGAAGTTTTGGGAAAGGAAGGGAGGAGCACACTTTACAGCTGCTCTCAGTTATCTGAATCGTATAATTTTAAAATATATTAATAATTATAGGCCAAGTTGATTTGATATAAGATTTTAATCTATATTTTCAAAGTGAAGATATGCATTCATACCAGCAAATTGAAGGGACACTTTCTGAGTCCCAGTAATAGGTATTCTTACTTTCATCCTGCCTCCAGTGGTTGACCCTTCACAATTACCAGTACTCCTTGACTTTAAAGAGGTATGTAGTAAATCTGCCCAAGTAGTAAATCTGCCCAAATAAGGAATAAAGATGAATATATTCCATTCACATTTAATAAAATATAACTAGTATCATTCTTTGTTCAATATATTTATTGTCAAAATTTTTAATTTTATAATATTGAGATAAGGAATGTCTGGCCCAGGATAAAAAATAATTCAAGATGGCAGCCACAACTGCACAGAGGTTGACCTCCTTTTTTACACACATCACACGTAACATGGGTGAGGCTTTGTGTCTTTGCAGCTTCTATCCTCACTTTTCTTGACCCAGATGTCCCTGTTTGAGGGCCTCAGGAGTGGCTACATCCAAAGGTTTCTGGTACTGCATCAGACCCTTCAAGTGGTTATGCATCTGGAAGCTCGTTTACTGTAGTTCTAATGTGTGCCCAAAGTCTTTGTTGCTGGTCCATGACCCAGCAGAAAAATATAGAAATGCAAGATTTGTGGCCCCAACTGCCCAGCCCAATTCTGCCCTAGTATTCAGCATGCAAATGGAACTGCTCTTGCTGCTGTTATACAGGGCAGTGAAAAAGGATGATGAGAAGAAATGGTGAAGAAGAGCGGGGTTTCCTTTGGCTTCATTCCCCCCCCCCCCACCAAACATCCTCTGGCAGCAGGAAAATAGTCGCTCCTCACGCTCCCTAAAATGGGAGAAGCAGGGTTGAATGACTGGAGTGGACGTTTGAAATGGCACTGTCAAAATGCTTAACAAACAAGTTGCCAGTACAGAGTGCCTATATTGCAGCCTATTTGCACAAACAAGAACTCTAGGATTGGACCCATCCTGGCAATGGGGTACAGGGGCAGAGTAAAGCAGAAGGAATGGTCCATAATGAACAAACTCCACTGATCTTGTTAAATGGGAATATCAATGCTGACCACAGGTTCAGTTGTGTCCTCCTGGCCAGTAGTATCAGGAGGTAGCCTATGGCCAGGAAGTCAGAAGAGGGTAGCAAAATGATGCCACTTCTCTCAAGTAATAAAAGCAGTTTTTTTAAAAACAAAAATGGAGATGGGAAGTCCCTTTGTAGCAAAACCAACGGGAAAACTTCAATGCACCCAGTGGATGACTGAACAGCAATGAAGAAGTGCCACAATCCAGTTCTCTTTCCTGAAGAACCCTGTCTGCAGCAGGGGCCATACAATATGCAGACAGATGCCTCTATGGAAACCAGGCATATGGTCCAAGCAGTTACGACAGGCAGGGTATGCCCACAGCAGCCTAAAATAACCACTTGGTGCTGGCCAGATGCCACTCCCAACTCTACCAGCAATTGGAGAGGGGAAAGGGGGAGAGGAGAGGTGAAGAGAAAAAGAGTTGTTATTAGTTGCTAAGTCGTGTCTGACCTATTGCGACCCCATGGACAACTTTCCTCCAGGCCTTCCTGTCCTCTACCATCCTTTGGAGTCCATTTAAACTCACGCCTACTGCCGTCCTCTTCTTTTTTTGCCCTCAATCTTTCCCAGCATTAGGCTCTTCTTCAGTGAGTCCTTCCTTCTCATTAGGTGGCCAAAGTATTTGAGTTTCATCTTCAGGATCTGGCCTTCTAAAGAGCAGTCAGGGTTGATCTCCTCTAGGACTGACCAGTTTGATCGCCTTGCAGTCCAAGGGACTCGCAGGAATCTTCTCCAGCATCATAGTTCAAAGGCCTCAATTCTTTGGCGCTCAGCCTTTCTTATGGTCCAACTTTCATAGCCATACACTGCAACTGGGAAAACCATAGCCTTGACTCTACACACTTTTGTTGGCAGGGTGATGTCTCTGCTTTTTAGTAAGCTATCTAGGTTTGCCATAGCTTTCCTCCACAGGAGCTATGTCATTTAATTTCTTGGCTGCAGTCCCCATCTGTGGTGCTCTTGGAGCCCAGGAAAATGAAATCCGTCACTACCTCCATTTCTTCCCCATCTATTTGCCAGGAGTTGAGAGGGCCAGATGCCATGATCTTAGTTTTCTTAATGTTGAGTTTCAAGCCAACTTTTGCACTCTCCTCCTTCACCCGCATCAAGAGGCTCTTTAGTTTCTTTTTCTGCCATTAGAGTGGCATCATCTTCATATCTGAGGTTGTTGATATTTCTCCCAGCAAAAAAGAGTAGAAGTTAAAGACTATAGACTGCCTCAGCTATGGGCTGAGGATCACACAAAGACAACATCGTAGCAAACAATTATTGGGGATATTCCTTCCGCAGTTGGCGGGATGAGGCTATAAAATAGCTTTGGTTGACTGAAGCCTGACCATCATTCTACAGCAGTGGTCCCCAAATTTGAGCTTCGTGCACAGGCGACTTCTCGCTGCTGGCGCAAATGGAACAGCATTTGCGCAGCCCGAGGTTTGGGGACCTGATTTAGAAGGAAGGCCAAGCCTAGCCTTGTAACTCACGAGATTTCATTCACTTGTTTTTGTCTGCTAGAACAGAGGTTCCCCAACCTTTCCGGCTTTGCGGACCGGCGTGGGAGGGGCAAAGAGGATGGTTCCGCGCGAGCGGCTGGCAAGCGGGCGCACAGCCCCATTTGCAGGAGCAGCGGTGCCCGCGCGCCTGCCGCTCATGCAAATGAAGCGCGCATGCACGTGCTCGGCCGCAGCTCGTGGAAGTGGGAATTCGCGCTGGCGCTCGTCCGCCGTTTCCCCGGCCCGGTTGAAAAAAAACACCTCACGGCTCAGAGGTTGGAGACCCCCTACTTCTACAGTATATTAACATCGCTCTGGCGGGGAAAATGAAGTCCTTTGATTATATATGAGATATATTCTTTATATTTGTATGTTAACTGTGAGCGAGGGCGTCCACATTTGATCTCAGTTGAATCTTTTTCTCGGCTGCTGTGCTGTGACAGGGAAAGCTAAACGGGAAGCTACCCCTCCCCCCCGACCATCCCCGCATTAACATTTCAAATTTCCCCTCGGACCTTTATGCGAAAGGCCCTACGGCTCGCGGTCGGAACGTAACGCGTAACCGTCCCGAGTTGCCTAGCAACCACGAACGCCCGAACTGCATCAATCAGCAGAGGCGATGGAGTAAACAAAAGCACATGGGCAGCTACGGCGGCGAATCCCCGAGTCGGGAGGTTTGTTACGCCACCAATGGAATGTGAGAACTGGAACAAGGCTGGATTGTGAGGCGGAGAAGATTCGGATCGCAAGGAGGAGCGAAGAGAGACGTCCTGTTCTCTCCCGGCTTTAACTAACGGGTGCACGAAAGGCTTCCTTCCTTCCGTAAATCGGATCCCGTTAGTGAAAGAACAGAATATTCTTAAGAATATTAGAGAAAAAGCATAGCAATAATAGTCCTAGATTGCTTTTTTGGGATGCGAATTTGCTCCTTTTTTTTTGCCGCAGAAAAGAATCTTCCTTGGGGAGGAGAAAAATCCTTTTGTGGTAGAAGTGCTTTCCTAACCAGAAGGTTTTATTTTCTAAGAGTCAGTATATGAGCAACAGATTTATATAGTTACATTGAAAGCAGATTTTATATATTTATTTTTTTAAAAGAAATTTTCAAGCAATTGTCCCACTCAGAATTTGTTACCAAAATGTCTGTCAAAGTCACATTGTATGAATTGGCGGATCTCTCCATAGGGACCCCTGAGGTTGGTGTTATCAATTTCAATGCCCTCCACGCTCTCCTACATAGTGTCATCAGTTATCTCAACATTCAAGATATCAAAGCAGATGTGAAGATGGACAGAGGTCCTCCAGCCAAGCCAGAGATGGCATTGCTTTCTGCTGTAACTGAGGCACCACCTAGTGATTTATTGGGCCAAGAGGCATTACCAAAAGAGAAGGAGGACAAGGAAGGCATTTTGAAAGGGGAGCCAGATTCTCGGCTTGCTGACTTGGAAAAGAAACTAAAGCTGATGGAGACCAATCTCCGTGGCGTGAGAGGTCAGATTAAAGGGATAGAAGGCCAGGTCCAAGGAGTATTAGGTCAAGTCCAAGAAGTAGAAAATCAAGTAGGTGGGGTGCAAAATCAAATTCAGGGAATACAAGATGAAGTCCATGGAGTGCAAGATCAAACTCAAGGAGTGCAGGATAAAGTGAAAAGTATGGGGAAAGACCTCATAGGGTTTGAAAAACAGATTGCTGGACTGGAGAAGCTTCCTTCAGGGACTGAACTGATAGAGAAGACCCAAAGTGGATCCGGCACAGCTGTATCTGACATGTGGCAAATGATGCAGATGCAGAAAAAGATTGAAGCCAGTGAGAATGGAATCAACCAGGTAAGTGAACTTTCTGTCTAAGTAATTAAAATGTTAGCAAAATGCAGCTTTATATAGATTCTCAAACAAATACATATATAAATTTTTAAAATCATAGCTGTCAATTTGCATTGGGATCAGTGCATAATGGCTTTCTTTAATAATACACCTTACTGTATTTCAAAGCACATTGTGATTATTCCACTGGGACATTCCAGAATCACATAATCTGCATGTATTGTGAGATAAATGAACCACAACAAAAATGTTGTGCTATCAGATCATGCTCCCTGGTTCCAAATTTAGGATATCACACTTCCATTTGGGTTTGATGTTTGCTTCATACACACTATAGCTGTTTTTTTAAAAATTAAGAATATACTAGTAATTTTAGTTTGTAAAGCCAGTGTATGTTTTCTGGTGTGCAGTAGGCTGAGGTTTTTCATTTGTTGGAAAAAAATAAAAACAGTATGAACTAAGAACCCCACCTCTACCCCTATGAATGACATTCTTTTGGAAGTAAAAAGGAAAGAACCAGAACCATGAGGCAAGAAATTGGGAAAAGTTGAGTTTATAGGTACTGGCTGGGCTAATGCTTTTGTACCAGCATCCTCTTTGTAAACAAAACCAGTAATGGCTTTTAATAAGATACAGACATCTGCAAGAATGAACTTGACACAATAATGACACAACACAATACCTTGGCAAAACATTGGTAAAGGGAATTCTTGCCAACAATATTTGGGAGATTAAAATAGGAAAATATTCAAGCAGAAATGGCTCCTTTACATACAAAATACTATCCAGCAAGGCAAATTTAGACACTAGGACTCTAAATAGAAACCAGCAACAAATGTCAACGTTCAATCAGGGGTGGGTTCTGCTTACCTTTACTACTGGTTCACAACGTGATCGTGCGCACGCAGATCGCCAATGACGACATCCAGGGTGGTGGGTGGGGCCTCCCGCCAGTTTTACTACCAGTTCTTGCGAACCGGGGGCAACCCACCACTGCATTCAGTGTAGATACCAAACTGTGGTCTTGTTTGGGAAAATAGATTGGAGGGAGGGAGAGAATTTATAGCAAGTCTTTTCATAATGCTTTTCTCTATATTCAATAGTTGATCTTTTGTTTTGCTTTTCTTATTTTTCTCTTTTATATATCATCTTTATCTCAAGATTTTTTTAAAAAAATAATAGCTACCCTGATGTGGCAGTTGCAAGAATGAGAAAAAAAACATGTAAGGGGAAATTTCAAAGTCTGTATGATGGAGTTTGCTTATGATTGTTTTGAGTTGATTTGGAGAAATCCAAGAGGAAGATTATAATGGTGACCATCCATTGAGAATCAAGTAAAAAGAGAACATATCTTATTTGACTAATCAGGAAAAAAGATTATGTTTACCCAGTTTTATTATATCATTCTTTGGAAGGAATTTTACATATGGTTCTTTGTTACCAGTTTCTCTAGATAAAGTGTTAATTAAAAATTGGATCATTGGTAGCATTCAGGTAGCAATGAGCTTGGCAAAAAACTCTAAACTTGACATATAGATTTTTCTGGTTTATAAGAAAAAACATTATTTTATTTTTCCTTTGCATATGATCTGATCTGCTCAATTTTTGCTAGTCCAGTGCCCTTTAGATATGCTGGATTATAATACCTGTCCTCCAGACTCAATATGGCTATTAACTATCCTGGATAGGAATTATTGGAACTGTATATCAGTTATACAGACTTATAAATAAGTCAAAATGCATTTAACACAAACAATAGTCCTATTTTTTTTTTTTAAAGTTTGCATGCAAAGAAAAAAAGAGCCTACCTCCATGCTAATCAAAACTAATTTGACATCATGTTGCACCTTAAATGCTAATCCATTTATTTTGGAGTAAGTTTTTATAGACTTTTGCCCTCTTCACTAGGTGTGTGAAACATCCTTCCTTCATTCATTTAGCACTGGCAATAGCATTTAGACTTATATACCGCTTCATAGTGCTTTACAGCCCTCTCTAAGCAGTTTACAAATTCAGCATATTGCCACCAACAATCTGGGTCCTCATTTTACTGCCCTCAGAAGGATGGAAGGCTGAGTAAACCGTGAGCCAGTCAACCTTGTGCCATTTAAAGCATTTATGTGGCTGCCCAATTTAAGATAATGTGACTCTGGGTTGTATACAAAAGAAAGAAACAGCACTGGCTTGAAGGCACCAAAAAAACTTGAGGTAACATATTGTCTCAAAATATGTATTGTATGGGAAGAAGCATGATAAATGGATTCATATCTTTGAAAAACATTGTGTTAACTTTTAACTTTCTTGTTTCTTGCATAACTACTTAAAATTTTATCTAGCTGAATGTGATTGTTCTGCCAGAGGACTGAGAATTTAAGGGATTCCAATCAGGCAGGCAGGTATCTATTACAATTAAAGAATAACTCTGACAGGTATAAACCTTGGAGAATGCCAATAATGCCTGTTCACCCCTATCCTCCCTAGTCATCTTTTTTCTTAATTAGAACTGCTGAATCAAAAACAGTTTAACCTCAAGCTGAAGTTATTCAAAGAATGGCTCCCCACAGAGAGAAACCATGCAACAGGTCATTACTGGAGTTATAGCAATGCATTCCGTCTGTAGGAAATTTCCATTTGTTTTAGAGACTTCTGTCAGTATGCCCTGTTGAACAGGTGAGATGAATAGGGAACTTGCTCCTCCTCTTGCTGTTTAGAAACTACCATATTTCTTTTGGTGCTGAAATCCCAGAATTTTTTATCACTAGTAGTGAGAAACACTTTCAGTAGAGATTTACAGGACTAGTCCTACAATTAGGCAGAATGTGGCAGTAGTTCTAATTTGTAGAAACTATAGTCTTCCTAAACAGGCTTACAAATAGTCCTCATTTAGTAACTGCTTCAGTTTAGAGACCATTCACAATTGCCGCAGTGATGAAAAAGTAAGTATACGACCTTTGCAGATCTACGGTACAAATCAAAGCTGAAGTAAGATCATAAGCACAGTTGTGATTTTACTCATCAGTTGCTTCTCTTAATGACTGAGTAGCCAGTCCAACTGTGGTCACTAAACAAGAACTATTTTTACTGATTTTTATCTCAGATAAAAATCTGAGATACAGCTGTTTTTTTGCTTTCTAACTAACCTCCTATGGTACATGCAGGGCAATGACCCATCAGCAGTACAAATTCTAGTTTTTCTGAATATGGAAATGAAACAGATTAGGCACCTTCTTGGTTCTACCTTCTGATGTCCAGAAACATCTCCTGCTGCACTCCAGAATATAAGAATCATCCCTCATATTAGAAATCTGTATAATATCCCTAAGCCCTACTGTAATATTAATTAACAACAACAATTTTACTATTTTAATAATAATAATTTATTAACAATAATGCAGTTCAGAAGAAGAACTTGATGTGTAATAGTACAGGCAAATTAAAGTCCTTACATGGCACTTAAGAGAGGAGTCACCTTGAGTAACCTCATTATCCTTAATCCCAATTCTATTCAGTGACATTGATTCCCAAAGAAACGAGTGGTCTTGCAAGCTGAACCTTGGTTTCTAAGGCTTTTGGGTGTACATTGAAAAGTTCTATGTTGTGGGGAAAGATTTAGAAAAAGTCAGATCTATCTATATATATAAAAGCAAAAGCTACTCATGCCGTAATCACAAAATCTCCAGAACCGTAAAGCCTACAAACTTGAAATTTGCCACGTATGTTCTTCTTGGTTTCTAGGTGCTCACTAAGAAAGGGTTTTTCGAAATGACCATCAGAGCATTAGTATTTCCTATATTATTAATTAGTTAGACGTTCTACTCCCTCTCCCAACTTGAAAATAACTCTGGAGAGAATGGGATAGCATAGGACAGGCTTCTGTGGGGCAAGCCTGAGGGAGAGAAGGGGCTAGGAAGTCTGAGGGAGAGAAGGAGATAGGATAGGAGATGTTTCTGTGGGACAAGGCTGAGGAAGAGAAGGGGAGAGGCGAGGCCAATCGTAACTACTCATTAATTTTCAAGCTGTAAGTGTCCATTTATCAAGCCCGATCACATAGTTTTTGATCCCCGTACTTGTGAAGTACGGGGATCCAGCTAGTATATCTATATCTATATTCAAATTGAGTAGTCATCGTGGTGCAAAACCTCACTGTGTGAACATTGCATTAATGAATGACAAATGTTATGTCCAGTGGTACCAAGCAAAGTTCTGGGAAGGCATGTCTGCACTTGATTTCTTAATAAGATGCCTGGTGCTTTGATTAGTAACAGACTCCTAGGTAACAAATGCATTGAAGTGAGGAAAAAAACTCAAAAGATTTGTGGTCTTACAATTCTCTATTAGATCTAGAATCTAGATAGAGATGTGGTTATTTCCTTTAGACAAGGACATAGGCAATCAGTAACTATAGCTGAGATTTTTTAAAAATCCTCAGATCTTTTTAGATCTAGCCCACATGGCTTGTATGAGACATCATACAAAGGGTGCTCCTGCCCTTTGGAATGAGTTACCCACCGAGCTATGGACGGCGCCTGACCTCCGCTCCTTCCGTTGAGACCTAAAGACTTGGCTGTTTCAACAAATTGGCTGATTCTGATTCTTGGATTTTATTATTTATTATGCTGTTTTAATTTGGTTTTAATCACATTTCCTTTTACTATTGTCTTGTTTTTAACCTGTGTTCGCCACCCTGAGCCCTTAGGGAGAAGGGTGGCATACAAATTTTTGGAAATAAATAAAATAAAATAAAATAAAATAATAAAATAATAGTTGTAGTCTAACTAAATAGGCTACTGGTTATTCATCTTTACTGTAGACTAAAACAGAATTCCTTCTCTTGAGTCCTCCAGACATGTTGACTTATTATTTTCTAGTTTCCTGGCTCACATGATGAAACAATTAGTTTTTTTAACTTTAATTCATGTCTTGGTGGCTCATTTGAGAAACATAGTTGCTAATGAAAACTAGATAGCCTTCTGTGCAAACCCATTGCACTGGCTGGTATACTCTCTCTATATTGTACTCTCTGATAGTCTGGCTGCAACCAACTTTCCTTCAAATCATCTTGCTGTTCTAGAAACACTACCGTATTTAGGGAGAGAAAGGGGTGATAGTTCTCTCTCTGTTTTCATCCTGCTCCATGTTTCAAATAAAACACCTGCAATTATTCTTAGGAAGCATTTACTGTATCTGTGTCTAGCTCTCTGGGTGGCTCTCCCATTGTAAACAAGTAAATAGACCTGTGTTCGAAGTAGGGATATCAACTGAGTAAATCCCTTTTCCTTCCAAAGTAACATTTTGTTAGTAGCACTTCTGCATCTATGGGATAGCAGAATGCATAGCAAAATATTCTTCCAATGAATGGTATCTTAAAATGGCTAAACCTGAGTATATCACAAGCTGGGCTTCTAAATCTTGCAAAAATCTTGTATGTTTAGTATTTAATTTAAAAAGCAGAATCCCATCTTTGAAAAAACAGTGGTGTATAGTTAGTATATATAGTTTTTGACAGTATAGTTTTGATTTCTCAAGGCATCTTTTTTTTTCTTCTCAAGATTTCCTGATTTTTTTTAAAAAAATATATGTGTGGCTATTTGAAGATTACATTGAATGGAAGTGTTCATCTTCAGTGAATGTTGTTGGTCTCAGCTGCTAGTGGCTTCCTTGTTTTCCCCCCAAGACCTGTTCCAGCAATTGGAACCTGCTGTTCTCTCCTAAGAGAGAAACGCCTATTGGTGATTATTCCCTTTTGACTGAGAGAGAACTCAGGGAACTTAATTTGAATATGTTGCTGCTGTGAATATTCTCTCTGCTTATTTGGTTAAGAATTATTTTGATTCCGGAGGGGAAACTGAGGCCTCATCTTCAAAACTAGAATTTGGTGAAATACTTTCTGATGCCTTCAGTAACTTCACAATAATTTCTGAAGAATGATTAATACAGAGACCTGAGAATGCATTAATTTTTCCTTAAGAATAAAAATCTGCATTTTCCTGACTTCCTTCTTTTGCTGCAGTTTAGCTGGGAGGAAAGCATAGTTTCATACAGTCCCCTATTAACTGCTTTGAAATAAGGTTAGTTTGTGAGCTCTAAGCATGGATTTCCCATAGTATGGTTGTTTGGTTTCAGGCCTCAGAAACATGAGACAGACAAAGGCTAAACTGGAGATCATCTTTAATCAATGGTTTAAGCAGTGAATGCATTCATCTTTCACTTTCTCACTCTCTTCCTTTTGTAGGCTATGTCTCTGTTACAAGATTTAGTGGATGAGACAAGCAACATGAAATCAGCCACAAGCAACTTGGAGGATGAAGTAAAAAAAATCAAGGAGCATTTAGCTGTGGTAAGCAGCTTTTATTTTGGTCTGTTGGCCCTGCAAGCCTTTGGGAGTTGGCTGCATATGTTCAAGACTTGGTTGTTTAGTTCTTTCTTAAAACCTCAGGGATCTAGATTTTACCACTTTGGTAGTCTGACTAGGTACTTTAGTCTGCACTCATTTCCAAATGAAGACACACATTCATGCACATATAAGGAACAGCTGTATTGGGCTTAATTCCTATATAGAGATCAAGGGTAGGTTGAATTCTTTTTTACTTTTCAACAAAAGATTACAAATCAGGGTAGGAGCAACAGTTCAAATGCTTTGTTTTGTTTTGTGGGCCTGAAATCACAGGGGCTAATCCATACAAAGAACTACTTAACTTATAACCATTCATTTAGTGACCATTCAAAGTTACAACAGCACTGAAAAATGTGACTTATGACTGACTATTTTTCACACTTACAACCAGGGTTGGGTTCTACTTACCTTTACTACCAGTTTGCAGTGGGGCTGCGCGCGCTTGCTTGCTTTGCTCGTGCACACGTGCACTCTTTTGCACAAGTACCGGTTCTATAGAACCGGTGTGAACTGGGGGCAACCCACCACTGCTTACAAACATTGCAGCATCCCCGTGATCAAAATTCGGAAGTTTGGCAAATGTATTTTGTATTTATGATGGTTGCAGTGTCCCAGGATCATGTGATCACCTTTTGTGACCTCCTGACAAGCAAAGTCAATAGGGAAGCCAGATTCATTTAACAACTGGGTTACTAAGAACTGCAGTGATTTACTTAACAAACTGTGGCAAGAAACATTGTAAAATGGGGCAAAATTCACTTGACTAATGTCTTGCTTAACAGCATAAATTTTGCACTCAATTGTGGTCGTAAGTCAAGGACCACCTGTACACTGAGTTCATGATTTTTCCAGAAATTACTAGGATGGGGTATACATGCACAGTTTGACAAAAGTAGTGTGGGATATAAACTATCCTACAACAGCCCTGAATTGATCAAGTTCCTAAACAGTTTGGTGTGTGGGTGTGTGTAAGTGCCCACTAGAGTTAATCAGAGTTTCCCTACCTTGTCTGAAAATTGAAAAGAGATTATTTTATCAGTACTGCATTGGGGGGGACAACTGTAGGTCAGAAACCCCCCAAACTCTTCAGTTCCTCAACCCCTTCATGAAATTTCAGATTGTTCATTGGGTTTCAAATATTTATTTTATGAAAATAATGTAATAAATATTACTTTAATATTACTACAAACAACAACATCAATAATAATAGGCGTCTTGGGCAATACCACCTTTAACAACATCAAAGAACTTTTGCCTATTCCAAGATTCTGGGAAAGACTCCAGAGGTGAATAAAAGTGCCAAATCCAGTTTAAGCATTTGGTTGACCATGGGACCAATCATAATGATAATAATGACTACATGTGGCAGTCATTGGCTGTAAGAAAAGCCAGGAACCCTTGCTAAAAGAAGTCAGTCAAGGAAAACTCTTGAAAACAACAAAGGTGAAAGCTGAATCTAGGGAAAAAAAATTGAAAATGAATTTGTTAATTGGAAGGACAAGCCAATGGCCAATACTTGAAAGATACTGAAGAAAAGCAGATTTTAAAAATCCACATGGTTAAGATCAGAAACATTTAAAAAAGAAACTGAAGGCTTTATTTTAGCTGCTTAAGGTTTGTCAACTAATTGCATGAAGGTGAAAATATTGCCTTTCTGGTGATCAGTCGGCTGCAGCAAAATTTTACAAAGTGACTACAAGCAGAGTTGTAAATTATTTATAGAAAACTTTTGCCACAAGTTACCGGTATATTAAAAAATTCTGGGACCATTATATTGAGGTTTTGGAAAATGACCAGGTTCAAATTTTATAGGACTTCAAGATCCAAACAGACATGCATCTCGTTCATAACATGGTTGATATAAAACAGTTCTTGAAAAGAAGAAAGTCTAGTTCATTGATGTCACTAAAACTGTTTATACTCTTAGACATTATTTATATTGATAGTTGTTTATATTTTTGAGTAACATTAAATGAACTGTACTCTAGAGCTGTTCCTTGAGACCAATTTATCCCTTGGTGCTTGTTTTTGTTTCTTTGCACTCTGGGATTGAAGATGTTTACTCTCCCCCTCACCCTCCCTGATTTATAAGAGAAAAAAATGGCCCCCAGAGCAATACACTTACTTTGACTTAGGCATTCTTTTTTTTTTTGCTTGAATTTTCCCTATGTGATATTTAACATACCTTTATGACATGTTTAGTACTTATTCATAATCACATCTTACATTTGAATAAAAAGGGTAATCCAAACTTTTATTTCATTTTGCAGCTAGATCCTCGTGGGTTTGATGATCGTTTAAATGTTTGCCTGAGCGATCAGAGTAGCTTGGATCATGATTTGGTATGTTCTTGCCTTCTACAGAAAAGTAATTTTTGTGCCAGCTCACACACACACACCCTAGTGGTTGTGTAAAATCTGAAGTATCTGAAGCAGTTTATCCAGTTGCCCCAGTTGCTCTGTGTTAACTACATCTTTCATCCTGGTCTGAAGCTCTTTTAGTGTGCAAGCTTGGCATTGTTATTCTCTTGCATTATCAGTTTCATTTTATAGAAAGCTGCCAGAGTTCATGCAGATGAACTCTGACAGCACCCTCCAGTGCTTCTGCTGCAAATTAATGGCACGAGAAACTCCACATCTCATTTGTGATCTCCAGGTTCACTGTTTACAGCTCTCTGAATTGCTACATAGTCATTTTTTTGGCAAAGTCTCAGCACATCGGCAGGTCCTAACAAAGCAAGGCTGTCATTCATTCAAATAATCTTCTCCATGTTTTTTCTTGTTATGATGTCATTGTACCAATGATATGATTTTGTAATTGGCATCATTTTCATTATTACAATTGACAAAAGTACGTAAAGTTGCATATTTGAGTCATGACATCATGACATATGTGCTTTCAGGGATGTCTGTGATGATAATCCCTGCTGATGGTTTTAAATTAGATTTAACCCAAAAAGAACAAGGAACTGAGAAGAAAAGGACAATAAGTCCTAGAGCACCTAATTGCTGGATGATTTGCTTCCTAATTTGATGCTCTTATCTAAAGTAATTCCCTGGGCTTCCAAATTCCTAATTAAGAAGGAATGATAGTCAACAGAATGTATGGGATAGAAAGGATGATTTTCATATGTTTTGGTTTTGATTCTTTTCTAGAAAGATTTAGAGAGGAGGTTAAACCAATTCCCATCTCCAGAAGAAATGGTACGGTGGGAAGTTCTTGAAGATATCCTTGTGAAGGGCAAGAGCCCATCTCCTGTGAGTATGGTTTAGTTAGAATGTCATGTTTCCATAATGGATAATAAGCTGTGATAAACATAGGTTATCAATTTGTACCACATTTGGAGAAAGAAAAATCCCAAAATAAATTTGATATTTGGTAGTTACCTATTTTCTTGTACATTACAAATTTAATTGCTCTTTCTGATATGAAAGAGTTATCAGACATGGACTGTGCAATCTCTCTCTCCTCCTTAATTCTTGAAGAAAGAAGGAACCTTCCGTATTATTCATCCAACAATTTATAAGTACAGCATAATGGCCAAAATTTATACAGAGATATAAAGGGCAACATTTGTCCTCTCCCAGTCAATTGGCACTTCATATTTCTCCAAGACCTCTCATATCAATACATACTGGTTTGCTCTGGCTATTAGCAAATTGCTTTAATACTCTAAAATAATATTAATCTGGATTTTGACATTTAAACTAATTAGAAATAGATATTCCCTAATATATTTCTATCAGTCTCAACATTCAACCCTACCTCTTCAACCTGCTCTTTGCATTTTCCTGAAAGAACAAATGTGCTTTTGTTGGTCAAGGCTGAAGCGAAAGTAAGAACTGAACTGTTTTGGGTGGTTTTGTTTGTTTGGGATTTTTTGCTTTGTTTTGTTTCACATTTTGTTATCTCCCCTTTTAGGAGATGGAGTACTTTTTGCAATCTTTATCCAACAGTTGCTGCAATAATACTTCTCTCTCTCTCTCTCTCTCTCTCTCTCTCTCTCTCTCTCTCTTTGTCTATACCTAAAAAAGGACTTTTTGTGGTATTAGCATTCTTTATCAATCTTGGTTCATGCTGACCTTTACCTCCCGTTATATCTCTCCATACTTCTATACTGCCTGTGTTTTTTTCCATGATAATCAGTCCCTTTGAACTACTTACATGCATGTTGTTTTTTAAAGCTCTTCCTCTCAACTTGAGTTACCTTTTCATTCATTCATAATTACTTTCCCTATAATATGATTTCCTCAGTGAAATAATCCTAATGAGTTAGTATCAAGTTGAGGAAATTTCATCCTCCTGTCGTCTTCCCTTTGAAGGATAAACCAGTAATTTCCTGAAAGGACCGTACTAGATGGAATCCATCTCCCTACAGATGTTGGGATCTGTATCCCAAATGTTGGGATAATTACAGTTTCTCATCAATACCACTATGTGTTTCTTTAAGAAAACTATAATTTTCTTTTGGGTGGCATAAGCTTCATCTCCTATTTGATCAGGCAGTAGTATATACAACATTATTACAGAATAAGAGAATAACAGAGTTGCAAGGGACCTTGGAGATCTTCTAGTCCAACCCCATGCTCAAGCAGGAGACTCTATACCATTTCAGACAATGATTGTCCACAATCTCTTCTTAAAAATCTCCAGTGTTGAAGCACCCACAACTTCTGAAGATAAGTCATTCCACTGATTAATTGTTCTGTCAGGAATTTCTTCTTGGTTCTAAGCTGCTTCTCTCCTTGATTTATTTTCCTTTGATTGCTTCTTGTCCTGCCTTCAGGTGCCTTGGAGAATAGGTTGACCTGCTCTTCTTTGTGGCAGCCCCTCAGATATTGGAACAGTGCTATCATGTAGCCCATAGTCCTTTTCATTAAACTAGACATACTCAATTCCTGCAACCATTCTTCATATGTTTAGCCTCCAGACCCCCTATCATCTTTGTTGCTCTTCTCTGCACACTTTCTACGGTCTCAACATCTTTTTTAATATCATGGTAACCAAAACTTGATGCAATATTCCAAGTATGGTCTTACCAGGGCATTATAAAGTGGTATTAACTCTTCATATGATCTTGATTCTGTACCTGTGTTAATGCAGCCTAGAACTGCATTGGCTTTCTTGGCAGCTGCAGCACACTGCTGGCTTATGTTTAACTGATTGTCCACTAGGACAAGATCCCTCTCGCAGTTATTACTATTGAGCTATATAAAACCTATTCCATACCTATGCATTTGGTTTTGCTTTCCTAAACATGGTTTAGTTTTTCCCCTCTTATTTTAATTCAAACACTTTCTATGGTATCATCAAGTTTATTCACTTGAATTTTAACCATACCGTGCTAAACCATACCATGTTAATTCTCCTTTTCTATTGCTCATTTTACTTATGAAAGTGTATCCTTCAGTTCCTATATTCCTGAATAGAAATCATCCTATTGGGTTGCTAGAATTTATGAAACATAAATTCATAATCTAGAAATTATGTTTGCTTTCTTGAGGGAAGAGTTCAAAGACAATTATTATACAAAGAGCATTAGTGTATAGATAATGAATGTATATAAAATAAATGCACTTTGTCCTTCTATCACCAGTTCAGATGCCCTCCTACTTCTGTTGTGGTTATATACAAGTTTATGGAGACCTTTAATGGATACTACTGAGTAATAGTGCATTTAGAGAAGATTTCATTGGGGATTTAATTCTCTTATCCTTTCAAACAAGTTTTGTTGATGGTTTAGAGAAAAGGTCACCTATTCAAATCAATAAATTCTTTGATTGGTGTGACTGTTACTATGCCATTTAGCTTTGGGTAAATTAAAGACGTGAGAATATATTGCTTGAGAGACATCTTCTCACATCATTATTACACTTTTCCACTGAGAAGTTTAGGGTACCCATTTATTCTCACAACAGCTCTGCAAAAATGAGTGAGGCTGTAGTAAAGTGACTGAGCTAGTAAGCCAGGCTGATCAGGGACTCTGCTTCTTGATCTGAATGCTCACTTTTATTCATCTGTGACCAAGGATCAAAAGCCATGCCAAATTCTATCTGCAATTGTTCACATTCTCTAATTATGCACCTGCACTGTTTAATCATTTAGAGCTATAATAATATTGTCAGTGAAATAAAATTGCACTTTTAAAAATATAGCTAATCTTGCCTCCTATGTAGTGCTTTAATAATCATTTTTTTCCTTGTCTTTCACCTGTTATTAAATCTATTCCCTTTCCATTTTTCTTTTAGCAGACAAGTCCAGTCCAACACTCTCCAACTGGTTCAACCTCACCAGAAGGCAAAACTGGGGGATCTCCAGAAACTCAGTCTGGCACTGCTACCCAGAGAACACAAGGAGGCCCGAGGCCACCAGCTGGACTACCAGGGGCCCAGACAGGAGCACCAGGGGCTCCAAGTGGAGCAGCTGTCCCTGGAGCACAGCCAGGCATTGCTGGGGCTCCAGGACCATTTGGACCTCAGCTTGGAGCACCTGGGACCTATCCCGGGGCACCTGGAACCCAGGCTCCCTTTCCTGGAGCACCTGGAATGTATTCCGGAGCACCTGGAAGCCAGGCTCCCTTTCCTGGAGCACCTGGGACCTATCCCGGGCCACCTGGAGCCCAGGCTCCCTTTCCTGGAGCGCCTGGGACCTATCCCGGGGCACCTGGAGCCCAGGCTCCCTTTCCTGG